>CAUYQG010161090.1:0-13602 GCA_963574415.1 Tarsius wallacei | reverse complement strand
GAGCAAAATGCTTGAGCAAGCAGGCAGCAGGTTTGAGATAACGCAGAGCCTGCCTGTCAGGAGGGTGGCTGGCGCCGCTGGGTCTGGCGCCACTGGGTCTACTATAATCTAAGTAAAGGAATGTTTGGGAGTTTGGGAGGGGCTTGTTGCTTGCTCAACATTCACATCCCTTGCAAAAGTTGAAGCTTAACAGGGTTAAATACAAACACTGTTTAAATTATAGCTTTACAATTGCAGTCACTACCAGGCACCTATTATGTGCCCAGTCTCACAGGATTTGAGGTAGAGTTAGAAATTCAGTAAATGTGAGGTAGGAATCTATATAACATATGAAACGTGAGCTAAGAATTTATATAACATATCAAAAGTGAGCTAAGAGAGGGTGTATAGAATACAGTGCAGCAGACATGAGGTAGGGGTTCACTGCAAATATAGTTTTCTAAGTTTTCTTTGGTATTTCACTAAAATGTTTTAAAATCTTGCTGTTTGGTCTGAACATCATTTCAAGGTTGAATCAAAGAACCCACAAGTTAGAACTGCACACCACCGAGCAACAGCTTATAGTCTACACAAGGAGAGGTTCAAGTGGTCAAAGTAGGCATATTTAGCAACAAGTGGAGCCCTGGCCACAATCTGGGATTCCTGCAAATTTATAGGTACAAAATCATTGCAGCACTGGAGGTTGGTTGAGAATCCCCAAGAGTGTCAAGAAGACTTGGCAGATATGGGAAGTCTCCTAAACATGCCTAATATTTATCAATAACTAACTCGTTAAAATACAAACTAGCAGAATTTCTAGTGTCACTTAAAAATCTTAGACAACTATGTTGAAATTAAACTAAATTTTGATTTTGATGATCAGAGAATTTTCCAAATCGTGAAGAAAACAATAAGATTAGAAAGCATTTTGAATGTATGTTATTTTAAAATTACAATATTATCAGTTAGATCTGACTTTTCCTCAATTTTGGATAGGAATTATTAACTGCTGTTCTCAAAAGGGAGTGTGTGTGTGTCTGTGTGTGTGTTTGTGTGTGTGTGTGTTTATGGTAAGTATGCTATACTTTACATAAAAAAGATATAATGATATTTCCCAATAAAAACATCCAGGAATTCTTTTTCAGGAATACGTAAAGCTGTAATGCAATGGACTGTACTGAAGATCTGATAATATGCTATTGTAGATGACCTCATTGTCAGTGTGAAAATTAGTAACCTGTACTTTTGAAACATATTTTTGTTACTTTTCTTTATCATTATAAGTGTAACAAGAAATACTATGACAGATCATAAAGCTATAATAAATGTTAAAATGAATTTAATCAAACATTCAGTCATTTCATGAGATATTTAAATAGAAAAATATGTCTCAATTACAGTTCCTACTACAAATCCGAACATACCTTAATAATTTTTATTAATATTTTGCTACTTGTATTAATGTACATGTCTATTACTACTTACTTGTATGCTCCAATGTTGTTACCTTTTTATAAATTCTATTTTTCATGTTTTTAATATGTATTTCTTATATCCTATCTCCAGTGTCTTCTTGTAAACAAGGTATTTCAATGTGACTCTTTTACTTTCTTATTATTTTACATGAACAAATCCAACCACAAAAGTTTCTTTATTTTTCAGTCTGCTCCCTAATATGAAGAAATGTCTTATAAGGTAAGTCTGCTGGAAGATAGTCATCTTAATGAGTTGCCATTTTCAAGAAACAGTAATCATCATTAGACACAGAATCCCTTGAAACTCAAGGCAACAGCATCCACCTGGAAAATAACACAGTTCAATTATAAACAAAGTTTCTGGATGTAAAAGCATTAATTTCCCATTTTCTTCCTTTCCATTGCCATTTTTAAGTCATCATCACTTTATTGCAGCTCTAGCTTTGCCAACTTACCATATCCAAACCTGCTTCCACAAGCAGTAAGAACATCTGTGAAAACAGGAATGAAGAGTCCCCTAGGAGAGATCTTGTATAATTTTAATACAAACTACATGATGAGGCAATATTAGTACCATGATAGAGATGCTACATTCCTTTGATTAAAAAAGAAGGCATAAAAATAAATATAGAAAACATTAGCTCTTGACTGATATATTAAAGCAGTTGAAAAGTTAGCAAACTTGTTTTTAGTGGTTTAATATGGACAACTGAACAATCTAAATTTAAAATAAGTCTATAGGCATATACTAATCTAAATCAAAGTTTAAGCAATCCAATACAGACTCCAAATGCATGGTTATCACATCACTTAAAAATCTTATTCACTTTCAATTGAGTCCAAAAATCCAAGCATATTTGGGCATTTTCATTGATTTTAAGCTTGATTTTAAGCTATATTCTCTAAATGAGTCTCAAGACAGAGATTTACTTTGATAGTAAGTTACCTGGGAATGCAACCATATAGCATTACCAATATGCATACCAGACTGTGTCCATAGCACACACAAAATATTCAAGTGATTATTTATATACCATGCAACAGTTAGACATTTAGAAAAAATCTATGCATGAATTTATCTTATTTTTTTGCACATAGTTGGCGTTGCACAAATATAGATGCAATGTAGAAGAAATAAATGAAACTAGTAACTGCTTACAAAACAAAGCAAAACAATGACTAACCTATATCTTGACCCACTCTAACCAAGCAGAATCTGAAAGAGTTAAATTCTCCTCCTAACAGACTCAATATACTCCCTAAACCTTTGCAGTACTATGTTGCTTCTTTAATTTTAAGCACTAATCTTGAGATGGCACATCACTTCTCTCTTTACAAAAGATTTATAAAAAGTTTGAAAAACACCACCTTTAAAATCAATGTTTCTTTTCAAACTGTGTTTCAATACATCATGTAGAATGAAATTGTGTATTCAAATTCTTCTGATGGAAAAGTAAATGAAGTAAAGGAAGTGAGGATCACTTTTACCCCCGAGTTCATCAGATTTTTAACAGACATCTGGGGGTTTCATTTCATTTTAAGACTGCGTATAATGCATCAAAGAAAAATTGCTCTGGACAAATTAAACAGGCAAGAAAGACTTTACTCAAGACTATTGCAACAGGAGACAGATTATGCTCACCACTGCAGAGACAAAAGTGTATTTAAGCACTGGGGTGAAATAGTGCAAAAGTACTGGAGCAGATTGGAACTGAGGTCAGTCAATGTGATGGACCCTCTGTGTTTGCTAATTAATGCTTATGAGTAAAGTCTCCTACTCTCCCACAGAAGCTGGGAGATAAAATTATTCTTTCTTGGTGATTACATTTCAAGAACCCAGGGCCTTCAAAAAGACATCTTTGGGTTGTAAAACTAGCAGAAGGCTGGGAGAAGGTTTTCATCTCAAAAGGGTGGAGAAGGAATTTACAATTGAAAGATTTCTAAAGTGTTCTAAGGAAAAGGTTAGGGCCTATAATCAGGAAGAAATCTCCCTAAAGTTTAGTCAAGCTGAGGAACCATTAAAATCATCTTGGTCAAATGTTAAATACAGAAATGGAAATGTATTTCTCTTAGCAATTAATAATAACTGAAGGGACTCACACATGTCTGTATTCACTTTTATTTTAAAAACTTCAGGCTCTGTTATATACTATATAATATTGGCTTTACTGGTACAATGTTCTATTTACGAAATAGCAGTCAGTTGACTTAACTGTAAAATGGGATTAATAGTATCCCCACATGATTGGTTGTCACTAAAATTCCATGAAACTATGTGTAAAATTGTTGTCACAGGCCCAGGTAATAGATGGCATTCAAATATAAAAATAGTAGTTAAATGTCATTCATGAGCATATAGTCTCAATATACTTGGAAATAATTACATGATTCAAGTATATGGATTATTATGGCAAAATATTTTGGTGCTATTTTTGTTTGAAATGTCTGTTTAAACAACTTTTATATTCACTGTTGGTAGCTACGAGAGGAGACCCCTCTGAAAAATGGAATTTATTTATAAAATATCATTAATTTATTCTTACATGTTTAGACTTCAGTCACCTTCAAAGTACTCTTTCTTTGATGTTCTCCTATCAAGATGCTTTTTCCACTTCTCAAAACAGTTTTTTAACTTATCAGTTTAGTGCTTCTGTCATTTTTTGTTGTTGTTGTTGTTGTTTCACTTCTTCCACATCAGCAAAACCTTCCCCTTTGAGGACTATTTTTCTTTTGGAAAACAAACAAACAAACAAACAAACAAAAAGTCTCTTAGGTCAAGATCAGGTGAATAAGGAGGGTAGGGTGCAGGGGTCATGTCAATCTTGGTCAAAAACTGCTGCACACAGAGCAGTGTGGGCAGATGCATGCATTGTCATGGTGGAAGAAACCAGTCACCTGTTTGACACAGAAAAATTCACTGAAGTCAAATGCAGCCTGTCACAACAACTCTAGCTGGTACACTGATGTCAATGGGTTCCTAGAACACTTATCTAGTGGTGGAAACCTGTACTACAAGGAGCCTACCAAAAAATAATTCTGACTTTTTTGGGTCCCTTCTCTATATGTAACTTCATTTTGACTTGTGAAATACATATTTTTACTTCGGTCTAAGTTTGTAGTGCTTGTCTCTTTATAGTACTTTTTCTCAAGGCCATATAAGCCAGAAGATATAATCAAGGCTGAGAGAAAAAGCTTAATAATCTTTAAAGCTATAGAACTTTAAGACAACAAGGTCAACAAAAACAGAAAGAAAGAGAAAAGGAAAAAAGCTAACTGTGTCTCTGACAAAGGCCTAACATCTAGGATATACAAGGAACTCAAACATGCCAAAAAGAAAAAAACAGACAGCCCCATTACAAAGTGGGCAAAAGATATGAATAGACACTTCTCAAAAGAAGACATACAAGCCAAGACATTTGAAGACATAAGAGCCAACAGATACATGAAAAAATGCTCAGCCTCACTAGTCATCAAAGAGGTGTAAATTAAAGCCATACTGAGATACCACCTAACTCCAGCCAGAATGGCCATCATCAATGACTCAAAAAACAACAGATGCTGAAGAGGATGCGGGGAAAAGGGAACACTTCTATACTGTTGTGGGAGTGTAAACTAGTGCAATATCTGTGGAAAACTGTGGCAATTCCTAAAAGATCTAAAAATCGACCTTTTGTAGGACCCTGCAATCCCCCAACTGGGAATATACCCAGAGGAACTCAAATCACTCTATGAAAAAGAAACCTGCACATGCATACTTATTGCAGCATTGTTTACAGTAGCAGAAACATGGAATTAACTGTGCTTCCCATCAAAAGAGGACTGGATAAAAAATATGTGGTACATATACACGATGGAATATTACGCAGCCATAAAGAAGGACAAAATTATGAACTTTGCAGCAACTTGGGTGGACTTAAAGTCTACAATACTGAGTGATCTATCACTGAAACAAAGAACTGAGTATCACATGTTCTCACTCATAAGTGGGCCTTGAACAATTATTGTAATACTATAAGAAAAGGATTGTCAGTAGTAGGAAATTGCCGGGGGTGTGGGGTGGGATTGGCAGTAGTGGGATTCTGCTAGGGGAGGGGGGAACACATCAACAAGGGTACCTGAATAATGAACATTTGTATACTTAACCCTGAATTATACCCCACATCTTTAAAATTAAAAATTTAAAAAATTTAAAATTAAAAAAAAATACCACCAGGTCTTCATTTATCTCCCTTTTTTCTTGGTCATCTGTTGGCTAGTATGCTTTCCTCAATAGCTAATTAATGCAAGCAGCTGTTGAGGTCCCTCATTGCCATAATCTTCCTTGCTCTCTGGAGGCTCAGAGATATCTGCTGCTTCTGTAGCTTTCCTTCTTTCCACAACCAGTCATAAGACTTAGACTTCAGACGTCTCTGTTCTCTTTATTTTTCTTAGCTGTTGTCTTTTTGTTCTTCCTACTGGCTTACTTCTTCCAATCTCCTTTTCCTTTTCTTCTCTTATATAGCAGTTAAAACTCTAGCAGTCTTTTAGTATAATTACTCATCTCGTTTGCCTCTGTAAGTCTTTCTACTTATTTCATCTTTCTTTAATGCCAACAACTAACTATTCTATTTTCATGTTCAAACCTCCTGAGAAATGCAATATTACTAGGTTATTAACCACCACAGAAAGCACTCATTTTAGATGAGTATATTGTCCTAAGAAATTTTAGCTTTGTCTTAGCTCTGAATTTTGGTCAATTTAACCCTGTCCAAGGAGAGACTTGAGACTGATGATCAAGGAACAAAGTATGTTAACAGGTAGGCTGTGGAGATAGTAGAACCTTTTATGGAAGTGTTATCTATGATCATTACAAAATAAAGAGATTATGACTGACTTAAAAATATAGTTGACACTATAAAATAGTTTTATGTGGGTAAAAATTTCAAATTTACAACATGGAGCTGCATGTAGAAATGACAGAGAACAGCATTTCTGGTGAAGAGGCAAGTTTTTCTTGCTTTTAAGGCTCTTCATTTAATGTTGCTTCTGCTAATAAAGCTGCCTGATTAGGGCAAGAAAAATTAAATTCTTCAAGCAGCAACCTTTGCCTTTCTGGTAGCAGATTTTCTATTTTCTTTCTTTCCTGATTTTTCTGAGGAACCTGATTTTTATGACTACCTGCCAGCCAGTGTGAGGCATGGGGACAGTCTTAGCATGCTACTGAGTGCTTACTGAGGTTTAAATCAATAACAGTTTCCCATGTGTTCCACATTCTAAGTAGGTCCTAGCTTAATACCTCCCTGAAGTCTATTCCTGCATTTCCCACTACACAGAATGCTTAAGGAACATCAATCAACATCAATGTTAAAAATGACCCACTCCAACAAATCAATTTTCCAAAATAGAACCCAGATTACACAAGTCTTTCTTTTCTCAGGTTTAGTTCCATGGTCATCTACAGTACTTCTCTTCCTTCGGTTTTCTGACCTCCTTTATTGAGACTAGTACCTTCATTCCCTGAAAGCTTTTAAATCCTGTAGTCTTTTTCGCTATTCTAAAAGGTCCGCAGTGTCTAACTGGAAAAATCACTCTTCATCCACCTCGACTGTTTAGTGTTCTTAAAGTAGCAACAAGAATAAGAAACTGACTTTCTCAGCATTATTTTTTGTCCTAAATTTTGTTTTTTAGATGATACTTGTATATAATTATCATATTTATTAACAAATGTTGTTACAGCCAATATTAAAAGTGCTATAAGTTTGGCTTTTTTCATTAGCAATCAAGATGAAAACAGATACAAGGTGGTAAGAACAGGGACTTGAACCCAAATCTTCTGTTTCCAATATGCATGCTCTTTCCAAAATTTGACAGAAGTTATGTTGCAGTGATATTTCTGCAAAACTGGTGAGCACTAGCAGGGTAGATAAGTTATTTTCAGAAGCAGGCAGGTGTAATAGAAATTTCCAGTCTTACACATATTCACTATGTAATATTTTCCACAACATTTTCAATGAAAATATTGAAGCAGAAAATTACAGTCAATATTCATTTACTCACCACCTAGATATTGCCTTTAACATATTTCTGTATATTATTTTTATCACATATTGAACTTTAGCTATGGAATTTTGAATTTTTGTTAGTTTTTTTTCTTACTATAGCTGTTTCTCAGTCTAGAAAATATGATTCAGTAATACCTATCTCATAGTGTTCTTTCAGGATTAACCAAGATAGCATTTATAATTGATTAGCAAAATACTTGAAATAGGATGGATCATAAAATCAGGGAAATTTTTCCCAGTATGAGCAGTTCTTCTTCTAGTCAAGGGAAAAGGATCTACTCTGGGGAGAATCTTATATTCATCATCAGAGGAAAAATTTCCCTATATAAAATATTTTTATTTGAATAATTTTATATTTTCTTATGATTTTGTGAATTAGCAAAAACTTATTTTAACTTCCTGAGATTCCTTGAAATATATGCAGTACATTGACTTTTTTCCAGCCATGAAGGATTCACTAATCCTCCATGGTGAATATTTAGACGTCATTGACTCTGAAATGAATTTGTGCACTTCTTGTGGTACTGTGGAATTCTGGTCAGAATTGGATGCTGGATGCTCTAGCTTTTCCAATCAGTGTTTCATCAGACCAGATATGAATTCAGTTTGGTTCTCACCCTAATAGTACTTTATGCCATTTTCTTTCTCACAGAGCCAAAAGAGACGTAACATCTAAGAACATTTATTAAATAAAACCTTTACTTTTAAAGCTTTTTGTTGAAAATAGTTTTAAAGTATTTGTAGGTATAAGGCAGAGCAAGGCCTCTAAGTAGAGATAACTTTAAGATACACTAAGGTGCTACTGAATAGAGAAGTGTATTGAAAACAAGAGATTTAAAAGGGAAAAAGGGCTAATAAAGAAACCAAAGAGACCAGAGTTAAACCAGGAAAATGATTTAATTTTTTAGATAACAGATTGTAACGTGGTTTGCATGGATTCTTATGTAGATAGTAAAGGAGGAAACAGTACACAATTTATGTCCATCTTTACAACACTGATTTGGAGATAAGACTTGAAAAAATAGGAATTAAAAGATAAAAGGGAGGCAGTGGAGGGGAGGTGGGGGGAGAAAAAAAATAAAAATAAATTACAGATTAAAAAGGCAAGTTGAAATCATACTTGATACCATAAGATCAGCCTTTATCTTTAAAGCATTTTGTTGAAAATGGTTTTAAAGTAATTGTAGGTATTCATAGGTTTTGAGAAATTATATGTCAGAAAAATCTCAATTTTACCTCTAGCATTGAACTATATGGTCTTTGATTATCTCATCTATAAAATCAAAATGTTGTCAGAGCATTATCTCTAATTTAACATCAGCTTGGCCACTAGATGAAAAAAGGCTTTAAACTGCAAATATAAACATATCAGAAGATCGATGAATGCAAAGTCATACTATTTTTTTTCCTATTTTATGGTGACATTTGAAAAAAAATGTATTAGGTGTGGAAAAATCCATACAACAATAAGGTTACAAAGAAACAGGCATTATTAAGCAATTTTGGTTAACATGTAAATTTGTACAATTTTTGGCAGAATTTCAATATTTGTAATAAGTTGGAAAACAAAGTTCCAGGGATATATAGAGTATGACATTTACATACCTAAAGCAGTTGTGGTGGTTAGACCTACCATGTGTGTCTTTATATCTGTTTATTTACATGGAACACAACTGACACAACTGGAAGGATATACAGTAAACAGTTACCTGAGCCTATTCTAGAAAAGTACAATAAGAAAATGATAGAAGATGCAAGGGACTTCCCACATTTATAGCTTCCTACATCTTCATGCAGAAAAACTCATACTTTTAAAGTTTAATTTTGTTTTGAGGTTTAATGTATCTTATAAAAAAAGTAACGGACAGCAAAGACTGTTAAGCAGAAACAACTTTAAGGAAGTAAATTGATAAAACTTCTTTTTAATAAGATATTCTGAGAATTTCAGTTAACATGATGAACTAAATTATAATGGAAAAATTCCCACATTCCCTTTAAATAGTATGAAGAAGTACCTGAGGATTCAAACAATGTGAAAATTTACTCTTCAAGAAATATAGAGGAACATAATCTTGGAGAATTTAAAATAAGTGTGCTTAAAAATGTTCAAAGGCTTATAAATAAATAAAATAATACAAAATAATGCAAATCATGTAACAATAACAGGATGACATGAATGAGAATGGGGTATTTATTTTTTAAACTGACAACTAGCAATTGAAATTGAAAAAAATGGATAAGAATAATAGTCAACTAGTTATAAGACAAAGAATTCATGCATGGAAAGATAGAACTGAAAAAACTATTAACTCTGCAGCAGAGAGAAATAAAAACACAAAAATAAAAAGGGAAGTTTTGGAAGAATAGAATGAAATTTTATCACATTAGGAGAGAAGGGAAACCAATATGAAAAACAAAAAATTGCTGAGAGATTTCCAGATTTAAATAGTCAAAATTATTGTAAAATGTCACAAAGAGGCAGGACAAGGTGACTCAGCCTGTAATCCCAGCACTGTGGGAGGCTGAGGTGAGAAAATTGCCTTAGCCCGGGGGTTCGAGCCCAGACTGGGAAACTTGGTGAGACCTTGTCTCTACAATAAATAAAATATAAGCCGGGTGTGGTAGTGCGTGCCTGTAGTTCCAGCTACTTGGAAGGCTGAGGCAGAAGGATCACCTGAGCCTAGCAGGTCGAGGCTGCAGTGACTGTAAGCACGCCACTGCACTCCAGTCTGAGTGACAGAGTGAGACTCTGACTCAAAAGAAAAAAAGTCACAAAGGGCATTCTTCCCAAAATAAAACAAATTCATAACTAGATACAAGACAGTAATACCGTGGAGCGTGACAAAGGATGTATTTTTGGCCCAGTGCTGATTAAATATCTCTACTTAAACTTAAGGAAAGATCATTAAAATATCTGAATGAATAAAACAGGTAAGAAATGAATATAATTGAGAATCAAAGTGTAGGAGATAGAAATATAAGGGGCTTAACATATTATTAATTTAAGTCCCAGAGAGAGAGAGAGAGAGGAGAGTGAAGTATTTGAGAAGATAGTGGCTGAAAAGTTTTCAAAGTTTACTAATAAACTCAAGTAGAAGATAAGAGAAGATGTGCAAATATCAAGCAGAATAAATACAATGCAAAACAAAGGTTAAAAAGGTAATAACTTCCAAGTAGTCAAAGAAAAAATATCATGTTGCCATTAAAGGAACAAAAATAATCTTGAAAGCTAAATTTCAGAAATATTGAAATCTTAAGTTAATGGATGACATTTTAACTATGATTAAAAAGAAAAACTGCCAAACTAGATTTATACACCCAGCAAAAATATCCTTCAAAATCATGAAATTTCCAGCTAAATCCAAACTGAAAGCTTTCAACACTGATAGCAAGTACATTTTATTTGTTTATTTGGTAACAAATAACAAATCGTTCATATTTTCTTATTAACTGGATTCTCTCCCTTTTGTCTTTAGGAAAGTTGATGTGCCACCAAATAATCTTTCTTTTTTTAAAGAAAAGAAAGTCAGAATCAGGGGGAACATGCAAGTATATTGTGTGAAGGCGAGATTTGGGCTTCTGAGAAGACACCTTCACCCCACAGTTGTGAGCATGGTACCCAATGGTGGTTTTGTATATCTTATGCCCCATTTTCTCCCTCCCTCCATTAGCACAGCCTGTAAGAAGTAGAGTGATTTATTTTCAAAATGAACCCTAAGCCATGTTTAAAATGCTTCTGCTGTTCTCTCTTCCAGGGGCCTTTTACTTTGGTGGGTTTATATTTTTAAATTATGGTGGGAACCAATTAAAATAGAGTCCTGTAAGCCAATTGGCAAATAGAACATGCAAATAAGATGATTTTGCAACAACTCTGTAAACCATTCACAGATAGGACATGCAAATGAATTAGTCATGTAACTCAGTCAATATAGAACATGTAGACAACCTCCAGGATAGTGATGTAAACTCTGGAGTACCCAATCTACGAGAAAACAGGAGAGGGGCTTGCATTTTTGGACATAAATACTTCCTTGGTAACCGTTTCAGTATGCCTGCTCACCCAAGAGACACCCATTCTTGCAAAAGCCTTATTAAAAGAGCTGCTTCACTCCACTGATCTCTGAGTCTCCGTGTCGTGTTTAGACAACAAATTCTGAAAGGAGGTGCCCCTCATTGCCCCTGTTTCCAGCAGGCCCAGTGTCTGTTATTCCCCATCCTTGTGCTCTATGTTTAGTAGCCAATTATGAGTGAGAACATGCAGTATTTTATTTTTTGTTTATGTGATCATTCACTTAGAATGATGGTCTCCAGCTGCATCCATGTTGCTGCAAATGACAAAATTTTGTTCTTCTTTGTGGCTGTATAATTTTCATCATGTATATGTACCACATTTTCTTTATTAAGTCCACTTTTGGTGGGCATCTGAGTTGGTTCCATATTTTTTCTATTGCGAATAATGCTGCAATGAACATACATGCACAGGTGTCTTTTTGGCAGAGTGATTTATATCCTCTAAGTATAGTCCCAGAAGTGGAATTTTTGGATCATATGGTAGCTCAATTTTTAGTTCTTTGAGAAATCTCCAAACTGATTTCTGCAGATGTTGAACAAGCTTGCATTCCCACCAACAATGTGCAAGCATTCTCTTTTATCACAGTCTCCTCAACTTCTGTTATTTTTTAACTTTTTCAAATTAGCCATCCTGACTGGTGTGAAATGGTGACTCATTGTAATTTTGAATTGCATTAATCTAATAATCTGCGGTGCTGAACATTTTTTCACATTTGTCAGCTGCTTGTATGTTTTCCTTTGAGCAGTGTCTGTTCATGTACTTTGCTCACTTTTTAATAGGACTGTTTTTTTCTGTCAATTTCTTTGCATTCCCTTAAGGTTGTGGATATTAGGCCTTTGTCGAATGCATAGTTTGCAAATACTGTTTTCCCATTCAGTGAGCTTTCTTTTTATTGTTTTGATGATTTATTTGCTGTGTACAAACTTTTAGCTTGATAAGGTCCCATCTGCTTTTGAAATTTGGTTGTACATTCACTGCCCAGGCCAATGTCCAGGAGGCTATTCCCTAGGTTTTCTTTTAAGATGCTTATAGTTTGAGGTTTCACATTTAAGTCTTTGATCCATTTTGAGTTAATTTCTTTTTAGATAAGGCTCCAGTTTTATTATTCTGCATTTGGTTAGCCAGTTTTCTTGGAACCATTTGCTAACCATTCCCTGATGATTGTTTTTTTAGGCTTTGTCAAAGATTAATTGGTTGAAGGTCTGTGGTTTTATTTCTTGGTTCTCTATCCTGTTCCATTAGTCTATATGTCTATTTTTATACTAGTACCATGCTGTTTGGTTACTGTAGCCTTGAAGTAAAGTTTGAAGTCTAGGAACGTGATACTACCAGCTTTATTCTTTTTGCTGATGATTGCTTTGGCTAGTCAGGTTTTTTTTTGCTTCTATATGAATTTATGTATTGTCTTTTCTAGGTCTGTGATCTTGATAATATTGATTGTTCCAATTCATGAGCATGGGATGTTCTTTCATTTGTTAGTGTTATCTTTGATTTTGGGGGGGCAATGTTTTGTAGTTCTCATTGTAAGGATCTTTTGCCTCTTTAGTTAGATGAATACCCGAGTGTGTGTGTGTGTGTGTGTGTGTGTGTGTGTGTATGTGTGTATTGTGAATGGGATTGTGTTTGTGATTTGGTTCTCAGCCTGCTAGTTGTTGGCGTATGAAAATGCAACTAATTTTGTGCATTAATTTAGCATCTTGAGACTTTGCCAAAGTCATTTATTAGTTCTAAGAGTGTTTTGGCAGAATATCTAGGATTTCCTAGGTACAGAGTTATATTATCTTCAAAGAAAACTGTAATGTACTGTTTTTTGGTTTTTTTTTTTTTTTTTTGAGTTGGCGTCTCACTCTGTCACCCAGACTGGAGTGCAGTGGCTGCTTCTGACCACCGCAGCCTCAACCTGCTGGGCTCCAGTGAACCTTCCACCTCAGCCTTCCGAGTAGCCAGAATTACAGGTGCACGCTACCACGCCCGGCTAATTTTTTTATTTATTGTGGAGATGAGGTCTCACCAAGTTGCTCAGGCGGGTCCCGAA
>CAUYQG010161089.1:0-10366 GCA_963574415.1 Tarsius wallacei | reverse complement strand
ACGTGATTCATTTTATTTATGGTTCAAAAATAGGCAATAACAAAGTATAGTATATAGGAAATCTGTCAGGGAAATGCTTATCATAAAAATTCAAACTACTGGTTTCTTAAAATTTTTATCTTAAAGATGTGGGGCACAATTCGGGGTTAGGTATACTGTGGCAGAGAGAGGGCTGATAGCAGTTAAAAGTATTCCTTTTGAAAATCAATCGGCAAGCTCTGAAAACCCGCTAGACCGGTTTTGCTTGAAAAAACCAAATAGCCATAGACTGAGGCTCTCCTGGAAATGCAAAAGAGTGACCAATTCACAAATTTACCCAAATCCTCTCTTTTTGAAGTTGTCAGTTTACAACCCCTGCTTGCTATGCATTTCCTGGAGACCATTTGTTCTTTGAAAATCTGATTTTGCTGAGTACAACCTTGCAAATTCCAAAGAAAATGTGTAATCGCTCAACACGACCCCCCCCACCTAAACTAAAGTATAAGACCCCTCTCCTCTCCCCCTGGGGTGTTCAGCCTTCGAGCATTAGCTTGCTGAGTCGCGCTGGTACTAATATAATAAAACTGCCACTTCCTAAAATAGCCTCAGTGTCACGGCCTCTCTGTCTTCCGGCTACACAGGGAGAGAGCTATTTAACTGTAATACTAAAAGGAACCTATATATAGGCTCATCAATAAGTCAGGGTACTGAAAGTCAAACTATCAGGAGGCTCATTAAGTCTTATGAGTGAGTAGGTGGTATTATTGTTGATCCTGAGGACATCCAGGTGAAGAAAAGATTGAAAAGACAAGGAAATTAACCACCGTTTTCTCCCTAGAATATAAATGATCTTGGAAACAAATATTCTTCCATTTCCATGATAATTAGTGGTTTGGATTTTTTTGTTGTTGTTGTCAGAAAATATTTAGGTTTTTGTTGTATATGAAAATAGTGTTTGCTTATTGTAAAAAAGAATTTTTGAAAACATGTAAAAAATGTAAGAGAATTATTAATCTCTCATCATGATGCCACCCGGATAAAACTATTGTTAATTTTCTAGGGTATTCTTTCTGGTCAACTCATCCACATACTCACACTTCTAAGGAGATTTTGTGTGTTTTTCTTTTACTTAATTCAGGTTTTATTGTATATGAATTTAGTTTATTGCTTAACATTTATAATAATAATTTATAATAATATAAATAATAATTTATACTAATATAAAAGCAACTTTAATGAATACATATCAGTTCATAATAGAGATAAACAATCTTTTTAGCCAGCACAGGCCCCTCTACACTGTTGGACCTTATTTTGTGTTTTGTTTTTCACTATAATAAATAGCTTGTGAGCAGCATCTTTGTATATACCTCTTTCCGTACACCTCTCTGTTTATTTCATTGAAATTGATTGATGACAGTGAGATTATCAAATTAAAGTATATAAATATACCTATTGCTGAGCTGTCCCCTGGAGACACTGTACTGCTTTAAATTCTCCACCAGACTGTGGAGGGACGGTGGATGATAGAGGGAGGGGTAGGAAGGGGGAAAGGGAAGGTAGAGCAGCGAAAAGACAGAATTGAGATGTAGACAGCACTGTGGAGTTACTCTTTCTGAATCTAGAAGCTTGTTCTTCCCCGAGCACATTTTACAGGTGCTGATCAATTTTCTCAAATCTGGTTCCCAGGAACAGACTCCTGCTGACCAATGCCTCCAGATTCTTTCTCCTGGGATTTCTTTCTGAATTTTCCGAGAGTCTAATGATACATGAAATCACTTACAAGTCAAGCCTTCAGTTTTAGTACTTAAGAGATTTTTTTATCTTCCTTTTTAGAACTTTTCAGATGGTGAGGGATGTCATAGCCTCGGTTATATTGCCCAAGACTGACTCTTTAAACAATGCCCAGATTATAATAGCAGATTTTTCTTAGTGTCTGTTTTTCCTTCCCTAAACATGTAGATACTTATTTCAAAAATATCCTATACTCATTTTTTAAACTGGAAATGCAGAAAATAATATTAGAAATAAACCATTCATAGTCTTCACAAACACAGTCATTGTTAATATTTTATTATTTTTCCTTCCAGGCTTTTACTTATGTATATGTTATTTTTTTTCCTACTACAAAATTGTAAACATACTGTAAATGCAGTTTCTTACTCAGATTTTTCTTACTAAACATTGCCACGAGCATTTTCCCATAATACTACATAGCCTTCATAAACATTCATTTTTATCACTGGCTAATATTCCAGTGAGATGATGGACCTTAATTTATGTAGCTGTTTCCCCTTAGGAGGACATTTAGGATATTTCTCACTATAAATAAAACATGTCAACCTTTTTTTTTTTTTTTTTTTTTTGCATAGAGCTAATTTCATGGTTAGCCTTGATCTAAAATAGAGTTTTTGATACAAAATAGTAATAATAACTGCTGATAATGATCATTTTCTCGAGCATTTACTTCAGGAATTTTACTTTTATTATTCCTATCCACAACTTTTCAAGGTAAATAATATCCTCATCACAAATCCCTTCCCTTTCGTCCAAACAATACTAATATTTGAAAGTGTCACAAGGTGTAAATATTTTTAAGGATCTTGTGTCCTATTACTTGTGTCTGTATTACTACTAACACATTGCCATCTTTTCCTCAATTTGGAAGTTTCTATTTTGGAGCATTTGTTTATGTTTGTTTGTGCGATTGTTGGACCTGGAAAAGTCTTAAAAGTTCATATTGCCAAATGTCCGTCTTTCCCTCTATTCTAAGCTTGGAAAGTTGGTAAATATCCACTACTGTTTCTGTTCTGGTTTTTTCTATTGTTTGAATTTTTTTTTAAATTTAACTCCTTGTTCCATCGGAAATTCATTTTAGTGTATGGAATCAAGTGTGGAATTCAGTATGTGAAATGAGGATAAACTAAGTTCTCTCTCAAATTCTTAACCTCATAACCTAATTTCATTTATTGCAAATTTTCTCTTTCGCACTGACTAGTGTTAGAGTCCTATATGTAATAGAATGTCTCTTTGTTTTTTTAAATGTATCTATTTACTCAGAAAATATTTACTCAGTGCCTGTTATATGCCAGACACTGGTCTAAATATCTGGATATAATGGCAGAAGATAACAGATTTACTAAACAAATAATTAAAACAATAATTACTCAATTATATTTCTAACAACTATGAGGAAAATATATAAGGAGTGCCATGATGGCTCATGGCAAGAGTACCTGATTTATTCTTGCACAAAAATCATACTTTCAATTACTGAGATTTTCTGAGTTTTAATATCTAATAATTTAATATTTTATCCCCAACTCATTGCAATTCTTGCCGGCTGTCAGCTGAAAGTAGGAATGATTTTTTCAACTTATGAAAATATCACATTGCATTATAGGCTTAAATAACATTAAATAGAGCTATTAATTTGTAAAGAATTGACGTCTTTGACATATTTCATCATCATATCCAAGTTATCTTTTATAATCCTCAATAACATTCTGAAGCCTTATTGTTTTCTCCAAATACATCACTCATTTTTATTGTTCAGGTTGTTTGTAGGCATTTCATTTGTTTTCTGTTGTTTTAATAAAGATCTCAGTTTTCATTACATTTTATAACTTGTTTTTAATGTCATAAAAGCATGTTATTGATTTCTTTTGTTTATTATGTATTCAGCCACTTTGCTGAGTTCATTAATTCTCTCTTTTTTTTTTTCTTTCAGTTTTACTCCTTTGGGTTTTCTATAGATGCATTCCTATCTGCAGTTAATAATAGCTTTTTTTTTTCCTCCTGAACAATATTTAGGCCTCTTTTGTTTCTATTCTATTTTTATCAAATTGGTCAGAATGTTCCAAAAAATGGTGAATAATTTCTTACTTTGTGTCTGGTTTGATGAAAAGTTCCTCATTATTACACTATTTCATATGATGCTGACTGATGATTAAACATGATACTTTTTAACCAGGTAAAGAAAATATCCATCTAGTCCTAATTTTTAAAAGAGCTTTTATTAGAAACAGATGTTCAATTTGATCATTTCTGCAATCCCTTTTGAAGTCTTTTCTTAATGATCTCTTATGTAAGATAATTATTTATTTAGATTATTAGCTGCTTCATTTGTCACATTTGGTTGTGGTATTCAATGAATTTTTTTATTCTAAAGAGTACAGCAAAATTCTCAAGTAGCACCCTGGAGCCTTGGAAGAGGACTGGATCTCAAGTCACCCATCTTGGAAGTACAGAAACAGCTCTGTGAATTCAAGTGGGAGAAGTTCCAGGTTCCTGAAATAGAGACCCAAGTTCCCATGGGCTGCTGAATGAGGACCACTGCAAAATGTTCTATAATTTTAGGATGACATCCATTCCTCTTAGAGAATAATGAATTGATTTGATAACAGAGGGTGAGTATTTCAGTGTTCAGTCTTGTAGAGTATAGGAAAATTTGGGACAGGCCTTCCTCCTGGCATGTTGTGCCCATGCATACCCAAACCTTTGTATAGTTTGGTCTGGTAAGCTCAGTTGGGACACATAGCCAAGCATAATCTGAAATAAACCTTGGCCATAACTTCTGGGCCTGGCATTTAGTCAACTTGACGAATTTCCTGATCAGTCTCAGAGTCTTCTAACAGCTACATCCAAGGGCCCTCTGTTGCTGAGTTGCCCATCTCACTGGTCATTCATTCAATGAATAGTTACTGAGCACCTCTTATGTGTCCAGCACTGGGCTAGAGTGTTTTAAAAGGCAGACTTTATTATCATTTGGATAGGGTGAGATCAGGAGAAAGATGCCATTGAAAAAACAGTCTGTTACCCACAGTTCCCGAGCAGAGGGGGCACACCACACCATGCAGGGCTCCATGGGGAACACCAGGGTTAGTCAGCAGGCAGAGAGTGAAGGAGGAAACACAGTCAAGGGCCTTTCTTGTGGTGTCCGTAGGAAGAAACAGGAAGGGCAGGGGAAGCAGCTTAGGATAATCACTTTGTATCATTCCAATGGTCCCTGAGCTCTAGGGGCTGTCCCAAGTTGTCTGTACCTGGCCCTGGGGTGATTAGGACAGGGGAATACTGGCCCAGGGTGTAAGAACCCTGTGAGGGTCTTATAAAGACAGTGGTTGGGGAGTATGGGCTGTGGGTTGCCTGGTTGCCCCATGAAAAGTGTACTTGCAGACAAGCTCTTTACTATCCTCTAGGAATTAGCCCTCGAAGGAGCAGTCTCCTCAGGATCAGCAAAGCCACCAATGTCAAAACATCAGAAAATAAAAAGGCATGATTAATATCTAGAGCTTACAATGAGAAAGAGCAATATGGCAACTGTGAGAAGGGTCAGAGCTTCATGAAGATGCTGGGAAAACTCTCCCGGTATTCCATTGATATCTCCTAATTGAGGCAGCAACAGTCTGGGCTATTAAGTCCTTGAGTCAAGAAAAGAAAAAAGTATATATCAGTAAAAGTTGACTATACTTGCTAACCTCTGGAGGAGTGACAGGATTTGCTCGCCTGATTTTATTCCTCCCTGAAATAGATCAGAAACTGAGAGGGTTTCAAGGACAGAGCTGAGGTACTACACACTGGAGGAGGAGCCGCTGGTGAGACCACATGAACAGGACTCATGAGCTGGGACAGGCAGTCTCTTGACAAGGGGCTCTTTGTAAGATGGCTTTGAGGTACCTCCAGCCCTTCTCTCCTATGCAGCTTAGGGTGGGGAAGGGGTGGAAATCTACTGCTCTGGGTGATTTCTTTACCTTCCAGGAGATCTAGAGTGGTCAGCTGAGGCCCATTCTCTTTTAGGGTTTACAGAAAATTGTTCTTTCTGTAAGTTCAATCAGGTGACCACGTGTGCCAGTCTCTGCTTAGTGTCATACTCCAGGAAACACACCAAACTCAAGTGTTTGTTATTGAAGAACGAGACCCAATGCCTAATCTCTTTGTTCAAATCTTACAAAGTCTTAGGTTTTATTTATCTTTATGTTCACTTATGTGGAAGAAAAAAGTGTCAGTGATCTTCTGGCTATCAAAGAAAACTTACAACATTAGCACCTTTCAGAAAACAGAGATATGAAATTAAACATTATTCTATAACCAGGACTACTAGTTATTCAGTAAGACAATCATTAAGAATCACAGAAATGAGCCGGGCTCGGTGGCTCAGCCTGTAATCCCGCGCCTTGGAAGGCTGAGGTGAGTGGATTGCCTGGGCCCGCGGGTTTGAGACCCACCTGGGCAGGCGAAACCTCATCTCTACAATAAATTAAAAAAAAAAAAATCAGCCGGGCCTGGTAGCGTGCGCCTGTAGTTCCGGCTACTCGGAAGGCTGAGGCGGAAGGATCGCCGGAGCCCAGCAGGTCGAGGCTGCGGTGGCCCGAAGCGGCCACTGCACTCCAGTCTGGGCGACGGAGTGAGACTCCAACTCAAAAAAAAAAAGAATCACAGAAATGTCTTTACAAGTCTTCTGTTTTTGGCAGTACCACCAGCAATTAGTTTTATGATACAGAATAGTATGAAGAAAATGGGGAACTTTTCCCCTTGCTTGAGATTGTTTTTATCAGCGGTTGAAACGTGGCAGTTTCAAGGCTAAGCAACAGAACTTCATTTTTTAGCACCTAGGAAAACAGAACAGACTGAGAATCTGAGGACTTACAATTTGGAAAGGAGAAGGGTAGCATAGGAGTGGTAACAAATGAGTTACAGGGCATGAGGTGTTTTTCATCTATGCACTTAAAAGCAATTCCAATTTTTACTGATGTTCTCAAAGAACATCACAGAGCATGCAGTTCCAAACCATGGCAACGTGCCTTAAAATCTTCTTTCCCTTCTCTCCCTTCTCAGCCTTTCTTATACAACTTGGGGATCAAAGCTCCTCTCTACATTTCATTTCCAGCCTGCGCCAAGACCGGTCCAAGTCACTCTCAACTCCTCTGTCTCCCCATCCCCACTCCTGGATCTATCTTTTTTTTCTCACTGGATATTAACTTCCTAGATGTTCCAGCCCAGGTATTGAGCTGACAACTGTAAGAAAGAGAGGGAGGAGGGAAGGTCAAGGATTCCTCTCTCGTTCACAGTCAAGAAGACAGGGAAGATGCTGTTAACCTCATAATTTAATGTTTTTTGATGTTTCTTTTCATCAACGTGGCACTACTCAAAGGACATAACATGGACTTAATATACCCAATGAGGAGCAATTTTAACATTGCCTAAATCTCATGTTTTCCTAGCAATTCACTTAATTTACCCTCTAATCACTAGCCAAGCACAGTACCGGTTTCTCAGAGGTAGCTATTGATAATTGCCTTACAAACCCCTCTCCAGCTTGTTCTGAACTAATTAACTTTTCCATTTCAAGTATTTGCTTCCACCCATAAGACCCAAGTTAACCTAATCTGCCCTTTGTGACTTTCATGAAACAGACAGAACCCCTCACCATGGCAGCAATCATGTGACTAACCCACCCATCTGCCTGCCATCCATCACCTGACATCAGCACCTGTGCTTACCTGTTCCCTTCCCTGTTCCCTTCATGATGACGTGGAGCAGACCACCACCCAATCACCTCAACAAACTTCCCCCATCAAAGGGAAGGATTAAAAGTATTTCATCTGAAGCAGCCAGTAGCCATTGCTTTACTAGACTCTAATGTGACCATGTGCTCTTTGAGCTGTGGCTACTGCCACGTTTCCTAAGTTCTGGTCCCCTCTCCTACCTTGGAGAGGTGAATCCCCTCTTTAATTTACTCTATCTAATTTAATTTCTAAATAAACTATGTTTTCTAAGCTAACCTCTGTGCAACTCTTTGCATCTTTCACATGGCACCGGATCACACAACCCCACCCTGGCAAGTCTAACCTAACAATTTGGAAGCCCCTCGAGGATATATTTTAACCTAACAAATACCTTAGGGGCATAGATTTGGGGGTATGTTTTGAAAAAAAATGGTGTACACAAAACCCATCTGGCATGGTTTTAGTACAGACCACTAGTCTTTTGGTGTGATGGGGGCCGGTGCTGGGAGGGGGAAGAGGAAAGCTGTCAGTTTCTAGGGAAGCATTTTCAAATTCACTGCCTCTCCACAGAAATTCTGAGTTCCTTCTCTCTAGTGAGACTCACTTTGATTCCCCAGTTTCTCAAATCCAATCAAGTACCTGGTGTGTGGTAAATCTCGTTGACTTCACTTTAGAACATCCCCAGGGTCCAACCATTTCCTGACACTTTCACTGCCACCACTCTAGTCCAAGCCACTGCCAACTCCCACTTGTAATATTGCAGTGGCAGACCCTTGTAGGAATCCTACTGCTGCAGGGACAAATAACCACAAACTGAGGTGCTTAAAGCAACGCAAATTTATGATCTTGCAACTCTGGAAGTCAAAAGTCTGAAATGGCCCTCACCAGACTAACACCACGGTGTCAGCAGGGCTGCGGTTCCTTCTAGAGGGCCTAGGGGGAAATCTCCTTCCTTGCTTTGTCAAGTGCTTATTGTGATTGCACTGGTTCCACCTGGATAATCCAGGATTTTCTCCTTACTCACTGCCACAGGCTGATTAGCAACCATGATTAGTTACCATTTGTAACTTTAATTCCGCCTTGTCATGTAAAATAACATTTTCACAAGTTCCAGGGATTAGGCTGTAGATATCTTTGTGACCTGTTCTGCTCACCTCACCTCCTAGCTCACTCTGGGCTTCCACTCATGCCTCCTTCAGTCTCTTCATGCAGCAGCCCATGTTATCCTCTTAAACCATGTGTCATGTCACCTTACTCTGAGGAGAACTCTCCTGTGGCTCCCACTTCATAGTCCCGACACCTCTCAACACCACTCAGGTCCTTATCTGTTCTGTTAATACATTTGCTAATATTGAATACTCATGTCATTCCTGGTATCTACCCTACTGCATTATGGGAAAGAAGATTGCATTCTATTTGCTAATGCTTTCTTTAGAATGTCTCCGTCTATATTCAGAAGTGAACTTGGTCGTTTGCTTTCTGTGTTATCTTTTGTTTTACTTTGTAGAACAGATTGGAGGCTTTGTATCTGCTGTAGCTAAGAGAAATTTAAATAGCATGCAAGTAATTTGTTCTTTAAAAGCCTGAAAAAACTCCATGCCTTAAAAAAATGTTTTTTAATGCAGCTGAGCCTTAAATTAAGCCTAACCAACATTAGGTAGTAAGGTGAAGAAGTCTCATAGAGCAAGTTTTTAAAAAATATGTGTAGTTTGTTGCCATTTTCCAGAATCTTTTCTTTTTTGTCTACTTACTAATCCAAATTGAATACAAAAATTTTGATTAAAATACTCTTTCCTAACCTTTCCAAATCCTACTTTAGAGTCTAACTCCTGAAGTATTCACACTACTGGGGTTTCAAGTTAGCTTGGTGTCCAAATGCCCCATCCTGTTAACCAGATAGCTGATCCAGTGCACAGGTGGCCTATCACCCTGGTTAGACTAAATGAACTAGCTGATGAGAAGGTCTCTGATCTCTTTCTGGGACTCTGAATTAGCTAGAAAAAACATTGCCAGTCCTTTCTAACCATGGATTTCCCCACATGTACCCTCTAATGGGCCGGAATGAAAACAAAAATAGAATTAACCACAATTCTTTCCACATATGTTAAGACTGGTACTCTCTAGCCAGAAGGAAGACATTTCCACTTTAGCCTAACAGAGGGATCAACTATTGTCCTTAAACACACTTCCTTTTTTATTTTTGTTAAAACCTTGTAGTACCCAAAGTCCTAAATCCAAGAGACCACCAAAGAGCCAGCTCCGATGCAAACACACAAGGATCTTTATTCAGGCTCAAGTCTGGGCTCACAAACCAAAACCGACACAGCGGCTCAAGCTTGAGAGCCCCGACCCAGTATAGCAAGCAGTTTTTATGCACAATTACAGAGGGAGGGGCTGGGCGTGACTGGTTTTTCCTAGGCTTGAAACATCAACCAATCAGAAGAGGTCATGACGTAGAAACCGAAGTCTGTGGACCTTGCATAATTAGTCCCCAATCAGGTCCGCGGTGATGTCAAGGGACAGGGGTGCTTGAGATTGGTTGGTTCGTTTTTGGTTTGCACAGGCGCGGGCTCAGTTGCCTGTGATGGACTGGTAATGGCTAAATGGGCAGAGTGGAATGCTAGATAAGCTAGGTTTACACAGTCACTGTGCGTAAATTAACTTTGGCATACAAGCAGGTTTGAAACAACACAGAGCCCACCAGGAGAGTGGCTGGTGCCACAGAGTCTATCATAATTTAAGCAAAGGAATGTCCGGAAGGGGCTTATTGCTTACCATTTACACACTGTTGTAGAAGCAGAAGAAGCCGGTTATTAGGACAAACAAAAGCTTAACAAAGTTCTAAGTACAAACCCTGCTTGAAACATTGTATAACTTTACAA
>CAUYQG010161088.1:0-18258 GCA_963574415.1 Tarsius wallacei | reverse complement strand
TGTGGTGAGGATGTTTAAGACCTAATCTTAGCAATTTTCAAATATGCATCATTATTATTGTTTTTTGAGTAGGGGTCTCACTCTGTCACCCAGGCTGGAATGCAGTGGCATGATCACGACTCATCACAGCCTCGACCTCCTGGGCTCAGGCGATTCTTCTGTCTCAGCCTCCTCAATAGCAGAGACTACAAGTGTGCACCTCCATGCCTGGCTAATTTTTGAATTTTTTTGTAGAGAACAGGTCTCACAATGTTGCCCAGGCTGGTCTTGAACTCTCGAGTTCAAGAATCCTCCCACCTCGGCCTTCCAAAATGCTGGGATGACAGGCACAAGCCACCATGCCTGGCCCGTCAGCTTATTTCACTTGCATAAGACATGAATTTGCAAATTCCACGAAGAGGTCACACTGTTTTTCGAAAAGTGGTCCTGCCTTTCAGTGGTGCTGACATCAAGCAGTGCCCCAAAGAAGAGAGGAAGCAGATGCTGCCCAGGGGCCCATGACAAGGGTTCTTGAGTCATTAGCTTTCCTCGGCCTCCAGTGCCCTCGTCGCCTTAGTTAACCTTAGTTCCACCTCATTTCACTTCCCCTTCTCCCAGATGTCCACC
Organism: Tarsius wallacei; assembly: GCA_963574415.1. Lineage (NCBI taxonomy): Eukaryota > Metazoa > Chordata > Mammalia > Primates > Tarsiidae > Tarsius > Tarsius wallacei. Next base: position 17,652 of record CAUYQG010161088.1, on the reverse strand, counting down.
ATGCTTCCATGTTCTCTTCTGTTAGGGCACGATTAGGAAGGTACTTGTCACGTAAATGGCTCTTTACAGTACTTAAAAGTGACCTCCCACCGTCCCTTGAACACGTTTATTCCCTCTAGTCCTCTGGTCACGCAGCTGCCCAAAATATTAAAACAGTATGTGATGTCATGCTCTTATGTGTAACCCAGATGACACGTGGTTCGCTTGCTACTGATTTAAGATCTAGCTTAGTCCTGTGACTCGTTGCTAGTCAAACAACAAAAAGTCTTGAAGATTAAACAGGCAAATTTCCTAAAAATCCCGGTTAGACTCTCTCTCCCCAAAGTCCTAATCATTGTTCTTTGTCTCTAAAAGATAAGAATAGAGCTTTCTGAGCTGCTTCTTGGTCACTCTCCCTCCTGCTTGTCCAGCATTTTTTCTCGTCTTGCCCAATTCCTGCCATTTCACATGTAGTCAGATTCCAACTTCCCAAATGCATGGAGGTTTCCAGATCGTCTCACCACTTTTTTCCCCTGATCAGCCCAACTGAGGCATAAGGAATCAGAAGGCAGGTATATGAAAAACCGCTCAGCATCACTAATCATCAGGGAAATGCAAGTTAAAGCCACAATGACATATCACCTCACACCTGTTTGGATGACTGTTAATAAAAAATAATCAAGGCCAGGCATGGTGGCTCATGCCTATAATCCCAGCACTTTGAGAGGTAGAGGTGAGAGGATCGCCTGAGTCCGGGGATTCAAGACCAGCCTGGACAACAATTAATCAAAAAAATTAGCCAGGCGTAGTGGTGCACATCTGTAGTTCCAGCTACTAGGAAGGCTGAGGTGGAAGGATCACCTGAGCCCAACAGGTGGAGGCTGCAGTGGTCATGAGCGTGCCATTGCACTCCAGCCTGGGTGACAGAGTAAGACTCCGATTCAAACAAACAAAACAATCAAATGATAACACATTGGCAAAGATGTGGCGGAAAGGGAACACTTGCACACTGTTGGTGGGAACATAAATTGGCACAGCCCTTATGGAAAACAGTATGAAGGTTCCTTTAAAAAGTTAAAGATAAGGTCGGGTGTGGTGGCTTACACCTATAATCCCAGCACTTTGAGAGGCAGAGACAAGAGGAGTGCCTGAATCCAGGGGTTGAAGGCCAGCCTGAGTAAATGGCGAGACCTTGTCTCTACAATAAATGATAAAATTAGCTGGGTGTGGTGGTGCAGGCTTGTGGCTCCAGCTACTTGGAAGTCTGAGGTGAAAAGATCGCCTGATCCCAGCAGGTCAAGGCTGCGGTGGCCGTGAGCGTGCCACTGCCCTCCAGCCTGGGTGACAGAGTGAGACCCCTACTCAAAAAACAATAATAATGATGCATATTTGAAAATTGCTAAGATTAGGTCTTAAACATCCTCACCACAAAAGAAGTAATAAGGATATGAGGAGATAGTTATTTTAATTGTCTTCATTTAATCATTTCACAATGTACACATACATCAAAACATAATTGTACATACAATTTCCATTTGTCAATTATACCTTAATAAAGCTGGGAAAAAATTAAAATAAACTTTAAAAAAGAATAATCATCAAAAATGAAATCCTTTTAGATATGCATCTCTTTCGTACGCTATGGATTCGTGTATAAAGTAGAACATTACAACAATATAATTCAATCTTTGCCTTCCTGTATTTTATGCTATTCTTGTCAATAATTTTACTTCCACATATATTATATAACTTATTATACGTTGTCACTGTTTTTTGTTTTAATCAAATATATATTTATATATACATATATATATATATTTTTTTTAATTATTGAGTTGAGGCCTTACTCTGTCACCCAGGCTGGAGTGCCATGGGGTGATCACGACTCACCACAGCCTCGACCTCCTGGGCTCAGGCGATCCTTCCACCTCAGCCTCTCGAGTAGCTAGGGCTGTAGGCACATGCCACCAAGCCCAGCTAATTTTTTTATTTTTTTATTTTTGGCCAAGACAAGGTCTCGCTATGTTGCCCAGGCTGGTCTCGAACTCCTGGGCTCAAGCCATCCTCTAGCCTCGACCTCCCCAAGTGCTGGGATTAGAGGCATGAGCCACCTTACCCGGCCTTATTTTAACGTTTGAAGATGAGAAATTAGAAGAATAAAGCAGAAGGCGAGGCAAGTCTCGGAATACTTCTGCTTCGTACCTGTCACGTGATTTGCTGCAGGTGGGTGTCCCCAAAACGCCTTGACTTTATTTGGAGATGCCAAGGCGACCTCAGAGCCCAGCCGCGCATCACAGGTGTTGGGCGTGTGTTTGCCAGTAGGGGGCGACAGAGCATCGCTCTCAGTCCTTCCCCGTCCTCGCACGTGCAAAACAAATGAATTCCCGCCTAGGAAAATCATTCCCACCTTCCATCAGAAGTTATTGACCCTTCTGTCACCTGGCAAAACAGGCCGGGCAACAGGCCTCTCAGGCCCGTTGTTTACGTTACCGATGTATTGATTTTGCCTGTTGGTGTTTTTGCTGAATCCAGTGGTTTGATTTCACTGAGCCCTTTTATAAAAATCCTTCAGTCTTGCTAGCATTCCAAACACAGAACTCCGTTGTTTATAATAATCGACCATGGATCTGGTGGTTGTCACAGGGACTAGCCCCGGGAGCTGTTTAGCTCAGAAGGGAAGAAAGTTATCCGGCTAAACCGGGAAGAGGCCTGGGGTTGGCAGCCTCCCAGATAAAGCCCTTCCTAGAGGATCAGTTCCAGTCCATGAGCTCAGGCTGGGGCCCTCCACCTCAACATCTGTCTGCACAAGTCACAGGTCCCAAGGGAGGCCAGCTGAGAGTGGCGGCAACCTGACTTGGAGGGTGAGTCATGCACCCTCTGCTTCACAGGCAAACTGACAGCCAGCCAGAGCCAACCTATCCAGAAAAGGCTTGTTGAGTTTCCTGGAAGTTCCAGCTTCTGCTCAAGTGTATGAAGTCACAATCTTATCCCACATTCCATCTGATTTAGAGCATCACTGCGAATTAAAAATATATATCACAATGCAATAGTATGCCTACGTGTATCCAGAGGCCTCTAGGGAAATTTAACTTGTGTTGGGTTTGGGGATGGGGTTGTTTTGCTCAAGCATAGCGTGTTCTAGAAGTTATGTGTGTCAGCTTTAGGAGGGTAAGTCCCAGCGGGACTCTAAGGGGAGACTTGGAGGGGGCCTCCCTGTAGGCATTCAGGTCCTCGGGAGGAGGGTGGTTTGCTCTGGAGTTCACCAAAGAGACAGAACTCAGGCCCTCTGTATTCTGAGAATGAAGTGTGAGGCTCTCCAGAGTGGAGGAAGGCACCATGCAGGTGCTTCCCGGCTGCCTCTTGTCCCATGAACAGCCATCAGAAGAATTGAAATAGCCGAGTCTGAGGGCTATCCCGCGAGCCCAAGGAAGGCAAGGAGTTCGTCCTCCCTCAAAGATCCACAGTGGCAAGCACAGACCTCAGTCAGCATCAGGCCAGTACTCCTCTGTCAGATAGTGCTGGGCCAGGTGTCCTTCCCAGGGCCACCTCTTGAGATGGCGAGGGACAGATGACTCAGAGAAGCTAGTGGGGCTGAGATCTAGCCCAGGTTTTCCTTGCCAAGCTGAGAGTCCATAGGGCTATATCTGCCCAGAAGGGGGCATCCTTCCCTAAATTGTGGAAAGTCTCTAGGGGGCTTAGAGATGGCTCTAACCAAGATGTGGTAAGGCGAGGAAGGGCCGTGGCAATGGTGGACTAATTAAACTTTATCTTTGAGCCGAGCATGGTGGCTCACACTTGTAATCCCAGCAATTTGGGAGGCCATGGCAAGAGGATTGCCTGAGCCCAGGGGTTCAAGACCAGCCTAGGCAGCTTGGGAAGCCCTCGTCTCTACAATAAATCAAAAAATTAGCTAGGCATGGTGGCGCACACCTATAGTCCCAGTTACTTGGGAGACTAGGTAGCTGTGAATGTGCCACTGCACTCCAGCCTGGGCATCAAAAAGAGACTCTGACTCAAAAAAAACAACCCCACCTACTGACTCCCATCTTAAAACTTTTCATCCTCAGATTCTCAAACAACTGGGGGAAAGGGTAGCCCCAAGAAGGAGATACAGGCTAGTCAAATCTGCTAGTCAAGAACAATCTAGGAGCCAGGTGTGGTGGCTTGCGCCTGAAGTCCCAGCTACCCAGGAGACTGAAGCAGGAGGATGGTTGGAGCCCAGGAGTTGGAGGCCATGCTGGGCAACATAGTGAGGCCCTATCTCTAAAAAAACAAGTTAAAGAAAAGATCTCAAGTTAGTTTTAGTTTTTTTAAAGAGATGGAACAATATTTGCACTCCAGGTTGTGAAATAACATAGCAACGATACTCAGAATAAAACTCAGATGTGACGGCAAAACAGATATTATGCCTTTTTCCTGATGCCAAACTGAGGTTTTGCGATTCACAGAGTGTTGCACAGATCATAAATGAGAGAAGTGGGAGAACCCAGATTCTTTCCCCAATTTTCTAGCCTGATAGATTTTGGAACAATAGTTCTGCTTTAATAATTAATTCCTATTGCTGCATAAATGAGTATGGAATATTACAGCGAATTCTGCCCCCCCAAAATGTATCTTTAAAAACAAATTTTGCAAACTAATTTCCAATTTGGCTAGCTGAGTCCTTGGGCAAATCCCTTGAACCAAAATCTCTCGAAATCTGGCCAGGCACAATGGCTCAAGCCTGTAATCCCAGCACGTTGGGAGGCTGAGGAGAGAGGATTGCGTGAGCCCGCGGGTTCAAGACCAGCTTGGGCAACATGATGAGACCTCATCTTTATAATAAATCAAAAAATCAGCCGGGCATGGTGGCGCATGCCTGTGATTCCAGCTACTTGGAAGGCTGAGGCGGAAGGATCACCTGAGCCCAGCAGGTCGAGGCTGCAGTGGCCGGGAGCGTGCCACTGCACTCCAGCCTGGGGGACAAAGTAAGATTCTGACTCAAAACAAAACCAAAAAAATACCGTGTCGGGTCCAAGCGCCAAGGCTCTCACTCTGGTTCCAGCCAACATGACCATTCGTTACTTACATGTCAGTGGAAGTGTAGTCAACATGGTCACTCAAGGAATGGAGAACTGAAAATAAAGACAATTTGGAAGATGAGATATTATTTGACAGGTAGGCCTAGGGAGAGAAAGGGGTCTGCCTTGGAATGAGGGAATTCAGGCACCTGGAAGGTTCTGAAAGGCAGCTCAGAGGAGAGGCTGCAAACCAGTGACCTGCAGGCCATATGTGGCCCATCTGTGTTTTTGATGAGCAAAGCACATTTTTATAATTGAGTTACCAGCATTTTTAGATGTTTTCTTTTAAAGAATCCAAATGTTTAACCCGGACAGTGCTGGAATTCAACAATAAACCAGCCCTGAAAAGTCATGTCTTCCTGGATCTCTACTTCTCTAAATTGTCATTCCATCTAGCTTTATTCATTGTTTTTTAAGTCGGGGTCTCACTCTGTCTCCCAGGTTGGAGTGCAGTGGCACCATCAGGGCTCAGGCAGTTTTAGCCTTCTGGGCTCAAGCAGTCCTTCTGCCTCAGTCTCCTGAGTAGCTGATACAGGTGCATGCCACCATGCCCAGCTAACTTTCTTGTTTTTTGTAGAAACAAGATCTCACTATGTTGCCTAGGCTGGTCTGGAACTCCTGGCCTCCAGCAATCCCCTCACCTCAGCCTCCTAAAGTGCTGGGATTATAGGCATGAGCCACCACACCCAGCCTGGTTTTATGAATTTAAATTAGCTGCTGTATTACTCCCTCCCCATGGGCATTTGAGGTGAAGACCCTTGTCTTGGAGACATTGAATTGGGATGTGGAAATATTGGGATAGTGGTTCTAGTAAGGGGAGTGAGCAAAGAGATAAGATAGACAAATGGTCATAATTTTTAAATTATTTATTTTAATAGAGACGAAGTCTCACTGTGTTGCCCAGGTTGGTCTTGAACTCCTGACCTCAAGCAATCATCCTACCTGGGATTACCGGTATGAGCCGCCACATGCAGCCAAAGTAAGGGGAGTGAGCAATGTCAAAAAGGACATCAGGACAGTGTTAACGCCAACTTCTCATAATTCAAAATTTTGCAAATGACTGTCCAGATTTTGTGCCCTTAAGCACCTGACCCAGTCCAGAGAAGAGCCCAAGTTAGGCATGAAGATGATTTAAACAAGTGCTGCCAGGGGTCAGCAATGAAAATTAGCCCAGCACCTGCCCAGCCACGTCACCTGCTCATAGGCTGCCCTGCCCTCTGTTATCCCATCCCCAATCCTTGCTTAATGTCTAGATTCACTCCTGTCCCAACTCTCCAACAAGACTCTCCAGTGTCCAAGTCTCAGGACCTATCCATGGATTCCAATGACCACTTATTTTGTCATGGAGTCAGGTTCTCAGTTGTGTAAGTCACAGTGCTCTGTCATTTTTTTGAATTGGAGTCTCACTTTGTCACCCAGGCTGGAGCACAATGGCATGCTCATGGCCACCCCAGTGTCAACCTGCTGGGCTCTGGCAATCCTTCCGCCTCAGCCTTCCAAGTAGCTGGAACAACAGGCATGCGCTACCACGCCCGACTAATTTTTTGATTTTTGTATTGTAGAGACAAGATCTTGCCAAGTTGCCCGGGCTGGTCTTGAACCCGCAGGCTCAGGCAATCTACTCGCCTCAGCCTCCCAAAATGCTGGGATTACAGGCTGAGCCACCAAGCCCGGCCAGTACTCTGTTATTTTTTAAAGTTCCCTTACTCGTGCCTGTCAGTAATTCCAGCCCTTTGAGAGGCAGAGGCTAGAGGATTGCCTGAGTCCAGAGGTTCAAGATCAGCCTGGGCAACTTGGCGAGACCTCTCTCTACGATAAATAAAAAATTAGCCAGGTGTGGTGGTGTGCACCTGTGGTTCCAGCTACTTGGAAGGCTGAGGGGGAAGGATCACCTGAGCCCAGGAGGTGGAGGCTGTGGTAGCCATGAGCATGCCACTTTACTCCAGCCTGGGCAACAGATTGAAACTTCAGCTCAAAAAAAAAAAGAAAAAAAAAGTTCCCTGGGTCACAAATTATTTTTGGGGTGAATGTTGTCATCTGTCTCATTACTGGACTTTGAGTTGAGGGAGAAAGAAGAATCTCCCCTGAGAATTCAGAACCAATGCTTGGTCCTTACTCAAGCACAGTGTATACATTCTAATATATGTCACCCATCTATTCCAGAAACCTCTAATCCATGAAGTTAATGTAAAATCTAACCCCCATCTTATGATGCTTCTGAGACTTCAGGCAACAAAAAGGACATAAAACCTTCCTAGGCCGGGTGTGGTAGCTCAAGCCTGTAATCCCAGCACTTTGGGAGGCAGAGGTAAGAGGATTGCCTGAGTCCAGGGGTTCGAGACCAGCCTGGGCAACTTGGCGAGACCTCATCCCTACAATAAATTAAAAAATTAGCTGGGCGTGGTGGCGTATACCTGTAGTTCCAGTTACTTGGAAGGCTGAGGCGGAAGGATCACCTGAGCCCAGTAGGTCGAGACTGCAGTGGCCGTGAGGGTGCCACTGCACCCCAGCCTGGGTGACAGAGTGTGACTCAGACTCAAAAAAAAAAAACCTTCCTAAAGAGTAAATCTTCCAGTGAGGCTGCACTACACTCTTAGAGGTAAAAACACTGAAAAATCAACTCTCAATTCAAGATTATAAAAATTCACAAGAAAAACATGCACCAAGAACAAAAGTCAGCATCTAAACAATATCAAGACTAGGTGCCCTGAATTTCATTTTAAAAAGCCCTCTGAGTTTAAGTTTAACTTTTAAAATAGAAGAAAAATTTAAATACATAAACACTCTGACAAAAGAACACATATATTTTAAAGGGCCTAAATAGAGCTTTTAACATTATGAAAAAATTGTTATTGAAATAAAAAATTCAATTGATGGATTAAGCCACTTTTTTTGTTTGTTTGTTTACTGGTTTTTTTGAGTTGAGTACCTCACTCTGTCACCGAGGCTGGAGTGCAATAGCACAATCAGTTCACGGCAGCCTCAACCTCCTGGGTTCAAGTGATCCTTTCACCTCAGTCTCCAAGTAGCTGGGACTACAGGGGCGTGCCACTACACCTGGCTAATTTTTATTTTTACTTTTTTATTTTTGTAGAGACAAGTTCTTGATATGTTGCCCAGGCTGGTCTCCAACTACTGGGCTCAAGCTATCCACCTGCCTTGGACTCCCAAAGCTCAGGGATTACAGGCATAAGCCACCGTGCCTAGTTAAGCCACCTATCCGATATAGCTGAGTAGAGACTTTGTGAATGTGAAGGAAGATCTTAAGGAACTTGCACAGCATGAAGCACAGAGAATTTAAAAGATGGAAGACACGAAAGAAAAGTTAAGATATGGGGGGTAGGAGAGAAGCACCAACATGCTTCCAAAGAAAGTTCTAGATGGAACTCATACAATGGAATACTATACTGTAACGAGAATGAATAAATTACAGCTACAGGCAACATGGGTGAGTTTCACTACATTAATGTCGATGAGAGAGAAACAGAAGGGTTTATGGCTTCATTTTTATGCAGGCAAAACAAATCCATGATGGCAGAAGTCAAGACAGAGCTCACCTTTGATGGGAGAGGTAGACATGACAGAGGGAGCCTGAGGAGGGCTTAGTTAAACAGGGTTTCAGTTCATGAATATTCATCACGCTGAACACCTATGATTTGTGTACGTACATCTTCTATGTGTTTTATGCTTCAACAAAATGTACACTTGTAGAGAAAAAAAGTTTGAGATAAAGAGAAAATAGAAAATGAAGCAAAAGAAACATCCTAAGACATAAAGGCTGAGATTTTTCTGGAAATGACAAAAAGCAAGATTCTGTAGACTTGGGCGACAATGCATCCTAAGCAGAATAAATAACCCCTAGGCAGAGAGTAGCAAAACTTCAATCAACAACAGGGGGAGCTTTAAAGCCATTCACAAAAAATAAAGAAATAAAAATAAAGAAAGAAGAAAAAAAGATTATCTACAAAGAAACCACAGTAAGATTAATTTCAGACTTCGCCACAGTAACTAAAGAAACTAGAGGACACTGAAATAATATCTTCAAAGGGTTGAAAGAGAATGATTGTCAACCTGGAATTCTAGTCCCAACTAAAACGTCCTAAGCGAGTGGAGACATACTAAAGACATCTGCAAACAAATCAACGGCTAAGAGTACTTGAGGAAGAAAAAAGTTAAAACCCAAAGTAAAGATCCAGCTACAGGAAGCAATGGGTGAGCAAATATTGGGTAAGCAAATAAGTACATCTAAACAAACAACCCATTTAAAGCCTGTAAAAACAAAGTGAAGGGTCGTTATGAGCAGAATCGTATCTCCCAAAATTTCGTATGTTGAAGTGCTAGCCCCCAGTACCTGAGAAGGTGACCTTATTTGGAAACAGATTCTTTGCAGATGCAATAGTTAAACTAAAATGAGATCACTAAGGTGGGCAAAAAAATGGCTGGTGGCCTCCTACAAAGGGAAAAGGTAGACACAAAGACACACCCAGGCAAAGTGTCACATGAAGACAAAGGCAGAGACTAGACTGAAGAGTCTACAAGTCAAGATGGCCAGAAAATCACCAAGAGCTGGTGGGAAGCAGGGGACAGGTTCCCTCTCTCAGCCTGCAGAAGGAGCAGCCCTGCCTTGGTCTTGGACTTCCAGCCTCCAGGACGGGGAGATAAGAGAGTTTTGTTGTTGAAGTCACCCAGTTTGTGGTACTTTGTTATGGCAACCCTAGCAGAATAATAAGGGGACTACAGTTCATCGGGAGAACACTTGCCTTTTAGGTGGAAGGGGGGGTGTTGGAGGTAAAAAGTTTCTCAGATATGCAGAAGGAAGATCAACAGAGGGAAAAAAAGCTTGAGATAAACAGAAAATAGAAAATGAAGCAAAAGAAACATCCTAAGACATAAAGGCTGGTCTTTTTAATATGAAGTATGGATGTTAAGTTTTAAAAGTAGTCACCAAAAGGGTAGAAATGAAATGCACAGTGTCTAAACCAGCAAAGCGGAAAGGGGAAGTTTTAAAAAATGGCCAAGAAAAGGCACCAAAAAATGAGAGAGGGTAGAAACAGACCTGTAAGAAATGTGTAATTCAAATATAGGTAGATTGACTAAACTCTGGATTAAAGGTGTTTCTCATTGATGGGAGGGAGAGAGGGAGGCAGGGAAGCAAGGAAGGAGGAAGGGAAGAAGGAGAGGGGATGGGAAAGGGAGAGAGAGGAGGGAAAGAGATAAGAGATAAGCAAGGAAGGAGGTAGGCAGGGAGGGGAGAAAAACGGAATCCAGTTATATGCTGTCTTCAGGAAACACACCTACAACGCAAGGACGCACAGTGATTAAAAGTGAAGGGATTGCTACTCAAATGCTAACGGAAAGAAACAGAACTATTTGGTAGGCAGAATAATGACAACCCCCCTCCCCCAGATATTCACATCTAGTCTCCAGGACGTGTGAATATGTTAGGTTACATGACAAAGGGGAACTAAGGTTGCCAACAGAATTAAAGCCGCTAATCGGCTGACCCTCCAGTAGGGGGATTGTCCTGGATAATCCAGTAGGGCGACGTGATCATAGAGTTCTGAAAGGTGGGAAGAGGGGCCGTCACTACGGAAGAGAGCCACATCGCTGGTTTTGCAGACAGAGGAAGGGGGCATGAGCCTAGGAATGTAGGTAACCTTTAGAAGTCAGAAAGAGCAAGGGAATAGGTTCTCTCCCAGAGGCTCCATAAAAGGAACACAACCTGTCGACACCCTGTTTTAGCTCCGTGAGATCTGTTTCAAACTTTTTTTTTAGGGGATAGGGCCTCACTCTTTCACCAGGTACAATGGTACAACATAGCTCACTACAGCCTAGAACTCCTGGGCTCAAGCCATCCTTCCACCTCGGCCTCCCAAGTAGCTGGGACTATAGGTACATATCACCAGGACTGGCTTTTTTTTTTTTTGTAGTGATGGGGAGGGGGAGGCTCTTGCTTTGTTGCCCAGGCTGGTCTCACACTCCTAACCGCAAGCGATCCTCCTGCCTCGGCCTCCCAAAGCTCTGAGGTTACAGTCATGAGTCACTGTGTCCAACCTGCGTCAGACTTCTAATATACATAACTGTAAAATAATAAGTTGTGTTGCTTTATGCCACTAAATCTGTGGTAATTTGTTGTAAGAACAATAAAAACAACATCCATAGTACAACTAGATCTATACAAATATCTATACAAATATAGCATATAATTCATCCATTAATATAGGTAAAATACACTTTATGGTCAACTGAATGATTAAGCATAAACTGGTTAATACCTATCGGTAATCCTGAAGTTAGAAGGATTCTGAGCCTATATGTCCTTAAGAGCATTGCCTTATTATATGTAAAGCAAAAATAAAATTATTACTAGGAGGAATTGAAAACTCAGGCCTCGTGGTAGAAGATTTTAACAAACCCTTCAGTAAGTGATAGATTAAGGTGACAAAAAATGGGTAGAAAATTGAAACACAATCGCAATGTTAACAGGACAATCAGAACCCATTGAGAACATTTTTACTCTTGGTCAGTTGTAAACAAAAGGAAATAATGAAAATGTGGTGAAAGTCATCTAGGAAAATATCATAATACAAAAGCAACATTTTTTTAAACTGGAAAATGCTGTATAGTATTTGTGAAACTTCAAAATATAGAATCCCATGGTTTCTTTCTATAGTTATAGACAATGCCGTCTTGAACACTCTAAGCTAGCCACAAAATTCCAGGAGCGTATCTAAGTTGAAAGATCGGGTGATGGTAGTAAGAGTCTGAATTGGAACAACTGAAAAAAAATTGGGAATTCAGCTCAGATGAATGGGTTACAGTGGCTACGGAGAATGCTTGTCCACTTGGGATCCAGATCCCAGGTTACCTCCCCTCCGGACTTGAAGACAGCACGGAAAATACTGAGGAATTCCATCAGGCTCTAGCATAGGTGTGTCTCAGATTTACAGGGCCCCAAAAAATGTCCAAGAGACAACAAAAATTTGGCCTTGCTTAGAGCTGGGCAGAAACCACAGGAAGTCAGCCAGACTGAAAATGTCTGGTGAATGACCACTGGAAATTGATGAGCCCGTTCCACAATGCCGCCAGGTGAGCAAAACGCATTCCTGCGGAAGCAGAGTCATCATTCCTAAGTGGAGTATTCAGCTGGAAGTAATCTTCTTAGCTCTAGCTGATTGCTTGGCTTTATGAAAGAGGCAAATTACCCCCAAAGAGGCGAGCAATTTATCTCAGATTAATTTCTTCATTCAGACCTCTTCTTCCGAGAAGTGACTTGAATAACAGAGGGCGCCGTCTTTCCCAGAAATGCCCAATGCCTTTGTGAGAGCTATCTTGTGAACTCATAAACCAGGATGACAGGTGCAACTAGCAACGGAAAAAGATCACCTTGCCCTCCCTTTTCTCCACCAGATCCCAAAGTTTTTCTTTATTATTATTATTATTTTTTTAATCTTAGCGTTGTGGAGTACAAGTGAGGGTTTGCAACATAAGTAGGCGGCACGCATAGAAGTTTGGACTTCTAGCTGGCCCTCTCTCCCCCTGATAGTGGGCCAGGTACCCACTGTGTTGCCACGTGCCCCCTTCCTCCCCACCCATGCCCTGCGACTGCGATCCCACCCTGTGCTAATGTGACTAGTGTTTAATCTCTGGTACATCCTCTAACCAAAGTTCTTCCAGCCAAGCTTATAACACAATCTGCATAACAAAAGCTAAGCCCATGTTCAAGAATTGCAAAGAATGACATTTGAAACGCAGACTGGGTCTTAAGTTACCTTTCCTTTACTGCAAAACAATAATGAAAAGACACAGCACTGTATAATGACTGCCCATCCTTCCACACAGACTCTTCCTTCTGGAAACCTTTTACTCGGGACAGGTAAGCCCTGCATGGGGTCCTTAGTTTGGGAGTTCTCAGGGTCTCTGCTGATTATGTCAGAGCATGCATTCCAGCCTGTCTTCACAGCTAGGGTTTTTTGGTTTTGTTTTTGTTTTGAGTCAGTCTCACTCTGTTGCCCAGTATGGAGAGCAGTGACACCATCGTGTCTCACCGCTGCTTCGACCTCTTGGGCTCAGGCGATCCTTCTGCCTCAGCCTCCTGGGTACCTGGGACTGCAGGCACCCACCGCCCGGCTGTTTTGGTTTTTGGAGAAACAAGATATCACTGTGTTGCCTAGGCTGGTCTCAAACTCCTGGCTCAAACAATCCTTCCACTTCGGCCTCCCAAAACACTGAGATTATCTGTGTGTAACACCCCACCTGGCCCACGTCTAGGTTTGGGTTCTAGGAGGCGGGAAGTCCTACAAGTTTGTAATGTTGAGAGATGAGTGATGGGGAATAATGAATAGCATCAGAGTAGATGCGACTGGAGATGATAAATGTGTATAGCAAAACTGAGGTGGCAGCTTTTTCAAATCCCTGAGCCGAGAGGAAACGCAATCAGGTGAGGGAATTCATTCTACAGTTCTGCATGGTAACAGATCAGCACAGGGAAGGGGTTGGCCACGTTGGTAAGACATCTGGCTAAAGAAATAGGCAAAGCTGTGTCTTAGGTTCTCACACTAATTCAGCACTCATCTGAATCACCTGGAGGGCTTGGACGCAGGAGGGCTGGAGCCGCTCCCAGAGTTTCCAACTCAGTAAACCTGGGGCGGGGCATGAGAAGACGGTTCTAACAGGTTCCCAGCTGCTGCTGATGCTACAGGCCCTGGGACCACTCTTTGAAAAACATTCCACGGTCAGGTGCAGGGGCTCACATCTGTAATCCCAGCACTTTGGGAGGCGGAGGCAAGAGGATTTCCTGGGTCCAAGAGTTCGAGACCAGCCTGGGCAACATAACGAAACCTCGTCTCTACAATAAATAAAAAATAAACCGGGTGTGGTGATGCCCACATGTAGTCCCAGCTACTTGAGAGGCTGAAGCAGGGGAATCTCTTGAGCCCAGGTTGTCAAGGCTGCGATTGCCATGATCGTTCCACTGCACCCCAGGCTGGGTGTCAGAGTTATGCTCTGACTCAAAAAAAATAAAAAGAAAATCACTGCTCTATGATATTTCTATATTATCCTGAATGTCTTGGAAATAGAAAGAAGAGGAGGCTTCAGGAGGTAGGACAGAAAGGTCCGGAATAGCGTTTGGTGTCCGCAGAGGGCAAGGTCGTGACCCACTGTCAGAAGGACATGGTTGAGGCGAGTGAAGGCATTCAGAAATAGTTGTTGGAGGAAGGAAGAGAAAACCCTGACTGGGGGTTCCCAGGAGGGTGACTGGGTAATATGAAAAGTGTAGACAAGGCCAGGTGCGGTGGCTCACGCCTATAATCACAGCACTTTGGGAGGCCGAGGCAGGAGGATTGCCTGAGCCCAGGAATTCAAGACTGGCCTAAGCAACATAGTGAGACCTCACCTCTACAATAAATTAAAAAATGAAATATAGCCAAGTGTGGAATCACCTAGGTGTGGTAGCACCCAAGTGTGGTAGCACCCGCCTGTTAACCCCAGCTACTCGGGAGGCTGAGGTGGAAGGATCGCCTGAGTCCAGCAGGTCAAGGCTGCAGTGGCCACGACAATGCACTCCAGTCTGGGCAACAGAGTGAGACTCCGACTCAGTAAATAATAAATATACACATACATACATACATAAATGAGATGAGGTTGGAGATGGTAACTTTGTAGTAGCCAATGTTGTCAGCTGTATGACTCTCCCCAGCAGAACTAAGAAATTCAAGGGTGGCCGAGTTCGCTGGCTCAGCCTGTAATCCCAGCACTCTGGAAGGCTGAGGTGAATGGATTGCCTGTGCCCGCAAGCTCAAAAACAGCCCAGGCAATTTGGCGAGACCTCGTCTCTACAATAAATAAAAAAATTAGCGTGCACCTGTAGTTCCAGCTACTTGGAAGGCTGAGGCGGAAGGATCGCCAGAGCCCAGCAGGTCAACACTGAGGTGGCCATGAGCATGCCACTGCACTCCAGCCTGGGTGACAGAGTGAGACTCCAATTCAAAAAAAAGAAAAGAAGTGCAGGGGTAAACCTGGGAGGAGGATAGTGGTTTACATCCAGGACTTGAGTTTTCCTGATGATCAGATAAAGATAGAAAGGGAAGTTGAAATTCAATGTCTGAGCTACTAAGGAAAATAAATTAATACAGGTGAGTGGTGATAGCTTGAAAAACACCTAAGAGAAAGCTGGAAGTTTTTAAGGGTTGTTGTTGTTATTTTGTTTTGTTTTGTTTTGAGTTGGGGTCTCACTCTGCTGCCCAGGCTGGAGTGCAATGGCACAATCATGGCTTACCGCAGCCTCAGCCAGCTAGATTCATCACCTGGACTCAGAGGAACCTCCCACCTCAGCTGGGAATACAGACACACGCCACCACACCAGGCTTATTTTTTTTTTTTTTTTTACTTGGTAGAGATGAGGTTTGTTTATGTTGTCCAGGCTGGTGTTAATCAAACTCCTGGGCTCAAGCAATCCTCCCACCTCAGCCTCCCAAAGTGCTGGGATTACAGGCATGAGCCACCGTGCCCAGCCTGAAAATTTTGATGAGGGCAAAGAAAATGTGGCATGGTAGCAAAGGAGGGGAAAAGTTGGAAGGATAAAAAGTTGAGGCTCCAGAGTGATGGGTTAGTGCTGAGATTCCAGGGAGAGAAGAGTTCCAGGTAGGGCAAGGGTCACGGACGGCTCACAAGGGATCTGCAAACCCCTCACAACTGCAGGTGAAGCAGCATGTGATATCTGAGAGATCACTTTCTCCCTGAGAGATGAGTCAGAACGTCAAGAGTGTCTCTGACCCATAACTGGTTGAAACTCAATAGCAGGGCGTGCCCCACAAAAAGAGGGTGACGGAACAGCGGGGTAGGGGAAGGTCCTTGGATTTGAGAAGGTTGGAGAACTTTGGGACAGGACTTCTGGGGGAGAGAAGGCAAGAAGACAAAGCCCCAAAAAAGTAGAAAATAGACAAATACAGAGCAGTAAAAAAGACAACTAATGGCCGGGTGCAGTGGCTCATGCCTGTAATCCCAGCACTTTGGGAGGCAGAGGCAAGAGGATTTCCTGAGCCTAGGAGTTCAAGACCAGCCTGGGCAACTTGGTAAGATCTTGTCTCTAGAATAAATTTTTTTTTTTTAAATTAGCTGGGCGTGGTGGCAT
The DNA here is from genome assembly GCA_963574415.1 of Tarsius wallacei. Taxonomy (NCBI): domain Eukaryota; kingdom Metazoa; phylum Chordata; class Mammalia; order Primates; family Tarsiidae; genus Tarsius; species Tarsius wallacei. The sequence goes on along the minus strand of CAUYQG010161088.1, from coordinate 1,479 downwards.
GTGCCTGTGGTTCCAGCTATTTGGAAGGCTGAGGAGGAAGAATCACCTGAGCCCAGCAGGTCGAGGCTGCAGTGACCGTGAGCATGCCACTGCACTCCGGCCTGGGTGACACAGTGAGACACTGAGTCAAAAAAAAAAAAGACAGCTAAATATTATGTAACTGCTCAAGGTAGATGCTTAACTGCTAATTCTAGTAGATTTAGAGTAAAATAACTACAAGGAATAGCATAGCATCTCAACAAGTGGGGGCTGCTTGCATAGGCAAACCAAAGAGAACTCAGCAGCATCTCATGAAGGAACAGCACACTGTGAGCTGCCATCTGTGTTTTAAAGGAAGAACAAAGGACATCGTTTGACCCATGAGTCCCTTGAGTGAAAGTCAAGACCATTAGGTGGAAACCAGTTAAGAGAGCTTCTGCCATATATACAAAAAAAAAAAAAAAGTTAGAATGGCTAAAATCACAAACACTGGCAACACCAATTTCTGGTAAAGATATGGAGAAACGGCAGTTCATTTGTTGTTCGAGGAAACACAAAATGGTATAGACACTTTGGAAGACAATTTGACAGTTTCTTTTACTTTTTTTTTTTTTTTTTGAGTTGGAGTCTCACTCTGTCGCCCAGGCTGGAGTGCACGCTCCCGGCCACCGTAGCCTCGACCTGCTGGGCTCCAGCGATCCTTCCGCTGCCTTCCATGTAACTGGAACTACAGGCGCCCGGCTAATTTTTTGATTTATTGTAGAGATGAGGTCTCGCCAAGCTGCCGGGGCGGGTCTCAAACCCTCAGGCTCAGGCAATCCACTCACCTCAGCCTCCCCAAGCGAGGGATTACAGGCTGAGCCACCAAGCCTGGCAATTTGACAGTTTCTTACAAAGTTAAGCATAGTCTTACCATTCAGTCCATCCTTGCACTCCTAAGTATTTACCCGACTGATTTGAAAGTTTGTGTCTATGCAAAAGCTTGCAGCTTTACTCATAATTTCCAAAAACTGGAAGCAACCAAGGTGTAGTCAGTAGATGAATAGATGAATGACGGTACAGCCATACAATAGAATACTACTTAGCTATCAAAAATAAATGTGAAAATTAGCCAGCCATGGTGACACACCCCTGTAGTCCCAGCTACTTGGGAGGCTGAGGCAGAAGGATCGCCTGAGCCCAGGAAGTTGAGCCTGTGGTGAGCCATGATCAAGCCACTAAAGCCCAGACTAAGCGACAGAATGAGACCTTGACTCAAAAAACAAAAACAAAACAAAAAAAACTGTAAAATAAAAAAAGTAAAAGATATTTAAAATATAAATGTAATGCCGGGCTCGGTGGCTCAGCCTGTAATCCCGCGCCTTGGGAGGCTGAGGTGAGTGGATTGCCTGAGCCCACGGGTTCGAGACCCACCTGGGCAACTTGGCGAGACCTCATCTCTACAATAAATCAAAAATTAGCCGGGTGTGGTAGCGCACGCCTGTAGTTCCAGCTACTTGG
>CAUYQG010161085.1:0-19787 GCA_963574415.1 Tarsius wallacei | reverse complement strand
TCTCTACAATAAATCAAAAAATTAGCCGGGCGTGGTAGCGCGCGCCTGTAGTTCCAGCTACTCGGAAGGCTGAGGCAGAAGGATCGCGGGAGCCCAGCAGGTCGAGGCTGCGGTGGCCGGGAGCGGCCACTGCACTCCAGTCTGGGCAATGGAGTGAGACACCAACTCAAAAACAAAAAAAAAAAAAGAAAAAGAAAATAATATAAAACTCAACTAGTATAGCTGAAACAAACATATTTACTCATCTCAAGTACCAAATAGTTTAGAAATAGTCAGGCTAACTATTTCTAAATATCATTCCAAGATGATAAAAACAAGGATAAATGTCCAAAAGTTTTTTTCGTTGCAAGGATTTCAAATTTTACTTGGGAAAAAAATACCTTCTTTAGGGACATTGTCCTACATCCACTTAGCTACATATTATACTTACAAACAAATTGTATAACCACTGTAAGATGAAAGGGAATGTGGGGAAGTGGGTACATTTTGCAGGGTACTTTGTAGTCCTGAAAAATGAAAAACTGGAATGTGCTAATATGGAAGAAAGGGAAGTACATTTGTTGAAAGTAAATGGCCATTATCAATAACTCAAAAAATAACAGATGCTAGATAGGATGTGGTGAAAAGGAGACACTTCTACACTGTTGGTGGGAGTGTAAACTAGTGCAACCTCTGTGGAAAGCAGTGTGGCAATTCCTAAAAGCTTTAAATATTGACCTCCCATATGACCCTGCAATCCCCCTACTGGCAATATACCCTGAAGAACTCAAATCACTCTATGAAAAAGATACCTGCACACGTATGTTTATCGCAGCATTGTTCACAACAGCGAGAACCTGGAACCAACCATGCTGTCCATCAAAAGAGGACTGGATTTAAAAAATGTGGTACATATACATGACAGAATACCACGCAGCTATAAAAAAGAACAAAATCATGAATTTCGCAGCAATCTGGATGGAACTAGAGTCTATAATACTGAGTGATCTTTCACAGCAACAAAGATCTGAGTATCACATGTTCTCACTCATAAGTGGACCTTGAACATCTATCATAATACTTTAAGAAAAGGATTGACAGTGGTGGGAATCTATGGGGGGGACAGGGAGGGCAAGGGTGGTGGGATTAATGGTAGTCAATATCTATCAGTGGAAAGGGGGACACCCCTTATCAACAAGGGTGCCTGAATGATGCATATTTGTATACTTAGCCCTTAACTGTACCCACAATTTTAAAATAAAAAAAATGTTTAAAAAAAAAAAACATATGCTGGGCTCTGTGGCTCAACCTGTAATCCCATGCTTTGGGAGGCTGAGGTGAGTGGATTGCCTGAGCCCCCGGGTTCAAGACCCTCCTGGGCAACTTGCTGAGACCTCACCTCTACAATAAATAAAAAATTAGCCGGGCGTGGCAGCGCGTGCCTGTAGTTCCAGCTACTTGAAAGGCTGAGGCGGAAGGATCGCCGGAGCCCAGCAGGTCAAGGCTGCAGTAGCCGGGAGCGACCACTGCACTCCAGTCTGGGTGACAGAGTGAGACTCCAACTCAAAAAACAAAAAAATACCACTTTGGTAAGTCAAACTCAAATATTTTTATCTCACTTGTATGGTTCAAATGTGTATCCCAAAATACACGTGCTGGAAACTTAATACGTAATACAATACTGTTGAGTGGTGGCACCTAATAAAAGGAAGTTGAGGCGTAAAGGCAAAGCTCCCATGAATAGTATCAACGTAGTTATTATAGAAGTGAGTTACTTGTCACAAGAATGAGTGAGTTTGACCCCTCATGCTTTCTTGTTCACACATACTCTCTTATTTTTGTATCTTCCATGATGACATGACCGTCATGACATGCCAGTGTCACTCTTAGACTTCCCAGACTCCAGAACCATGAGCCAAAATAAAATTATTTTCTTTATAAATTACCACTATGGTATTCTCCTATAGCAACATAAAACATACTAAGACATCATTCCACACAAAATCAAATAATTCTCTATAATATTCTTTGTTTTACATAGTATGTGTTACTATTTGAAATTTCCTTGCTTATTTATTTTTTTACATTTGTAAACCATCTTCTTTCTCCCCCATTAGAATGTGAGATTCAAAGGAGCAGAATATCTTGCTCATTGTTTCATTCTGAATGCCCTATCCGAGTCTGGCATAAATAAACAATAAACAATTGCCTTAAAATAAATTATTTCATAAATGAATGAAGAAATACATACATTACTGAATGAAGAGTCCTGTAATAATTACCATAGTGGATAAGACTGTATACTCCAAGGATGTCAACTAATGAATACCTGATTGTTTATAGTTCTCATAAAATTATGTGCTCACTCTAGACATAAAAGTCAACAAAATTGTTTTAAAAATAAACAATATTTAACACTAAAATTTTACACACTAATAACTAGGTTGGTGATGCTCTGTAAGAAGTATAGTTTAATAATGAAAAGTAAAGAAAAGAAAATTGCTGATGAATTCTGTCTGCCATCCTTTGTTGAATTTCTCAATTCCAAGTTTGGAAGGAATCTCAATGTATGTTTAGTTCAGCATCCTATGGAGTGTGATGGCTCCACCCTAGGACTAAATTCCCACACATGCATAACAACCAGAGTTAGTTAATCATCACTTCTTGTTTCTTCTTATCTTCATTCTCTTCAGATTCTCGTTCATAAAATACTTCAGCTCACAAGCTTGGAAGCTATGTCCAGGAGATTCTACCAGGTACAACATCTGTTTCTTGTGTAGACACTAACTAAAAGAATAGGAATACAAAGAAGAAAAGGAGGAATTGATGCTGTAAGAATTTCAGAATTTCAGTCTTAAGCAAGAATGTACAATTCATTGTTACCCTTCACAGTTAGGAACCAATTTTCTTTTTTTTTTTTTTTGATATGGAGTCTCACTCTGTCGCTCAGACTGGAGTGCAGTGGCCGCTCCCGGCCACTGCAGCCTCGACCTGCTGGGCTCCGGCGATCCTTCTGCCTCAGCCTTCCAAGTAGCTGAAACTACAGGCGCACGCTACCACGCCCGGCTAATTTTTTTTTTTATTTATTGTAGAGATGAGGTCTCGCTTGCCCAGGAGGGTCTCGAACCCGCGGGCTCAGGCAATCCACTCACCTCAGCCTCCCAAAGGCTCGGGATTACAGGCTGAGCCACCGAGCCCGGCCAGGTGCCAATTTTCTAACCTCTTCTTCCTTTTTCCTCCCACACATACATACTAGTCTATCATCAAATAAGTGTGCAAATTCAAATGAATAATCTGTTTTATAGCTTATTATAATATTCTCAAAATATTATACAACATGTTTTATTGTAGTAGTTGTTTTCTAAGATACTTTTTATTCATTAGTCCTTCTAATCAGGAAATAGCTAGAAGAAATAAGAAATAGATAACATTACAGGAAGGGTGGAATAAAGTATTTTCATCTGATTTTAAGTTTAAAAAGTCCCACCATAAGAAGAAACACAAAGGACTCTGGTGCATAGACAATACCTAGAAGTGAAAACATATGTGAACATGAAAAAATTTGGACCCCTACAGATATGTTCAATGTTTCCTGTACCATCAAAGAAGAGAGCTAGAAGAGAAACAAAAAGTAAGTAGATATTATGGACCTCCAAGAAAGGGGCTCAGTTTCTGGGAGGTGACTCAGTAGAAAAATCTGAATGCCATATTTGTTTGTAGTACTTGCAAATAGAGGGTGACTTTCTCTATTTGTCTTCTCTTAGTTGATAACATCTAAGCAAGAGAACATCTGAGTAGCAAAGAAAATGGGTCTAAGACATCCTTACAGATTTTCCATTCCCCAACATGACCTTGGAAAACAAATGTTTCCCAACTTCCTGAGAAGAACATTGATGTGGTAAATGCCTTAAATGATACCTAATTTTTTTTCTTATCTCAGTGTGGAGAGAAACCAGCAGAATGATGTCTGTGTACCCACAAATAGCATAGGAATTCCTTAGAAGAAGAAAAGATGAGAAAGACAACAGTGACTTACATGGACCAATAATCAAGACTTGGATAGGTTAATAGATGTCTCAGAGAATACCAGCAAGAACACGTGACAAAGAACTAAGTTAGGAAACCCTTGCCAATCCCCCTTACCTATCACTATTGGATATTAGTCTAATGCTGGGGAAAGAATAGATGATGTCTATTGAATAGAAATATGTTTACACCACCAGGAAAAATAGAAACTGGATGTATTATGTCCAGTTATGAAAAAAATATCAGTTGCACTATTTTTGCAGCACACTTAAGGAGTGAGATTTGTAAACACTATAGTTTTAAAGAACATATTATCTCCTATTTAAATTCAGAAAGCAGTTTGAAATGGAGATTAGACCAAAGTATAACTAAGACCATAGTATATATTCACAATAATTTAAATTGTTTTATTCTTTAGGGTGTTTGTCTTCCTTTCCTAAATTTAGAAAATGAAAATTATATTATTTAAGATATATTTATTATATTCCATATCATTTTAATGACTTTATCATCTTATGACTTTACACAGAAAATCAGCCATATAGCAGGGCAAAATACTATGTCCTTTAAGTAGAAGGAGCTTAGAAAATGTACGTAAGTTTGCCCCAAGCTTTCTATAATAACATATTTTTAAGTAATTGTAAAAAATATCTGTTGTTTGTAAGGTACTACCAGATGGTCAAGAGGAGAGAGCTAACAAGCAGCCAGCTTATTCTGATGGATGCAAGATCAAGGTATTCAATAAGAAATAAAAAAAAAGAATTGAATAAGCCTCAACCCTATGAGAACCGTGCCAGATGTATTGAGAATTAACACTCTTATGAGCAACCTTCAAGCAATGACAGAAGTGGGTGGCTAAATACCTCATTCTTCTTTGTGTCCCCATGAGGGATATCTCTGAAGTTTGTTTCACCCAGCTTCATAAATATCCCTAGCAGGGCTAATGCCTAATTGCTTATAGCAGCAGCCTGCTCTTAACATAGCCTTATAGAGTTCCTTCCTTTCCCTGACGTATTTCCTCACCACACCACCAGTGCTTTCTGATATTACCTTCCATATAAAATATGTGTATCCTTATGTTAGGTATGATGCTGCTAGAAGTCAGTCTATATCACCCATGATTTCCTGAGGCTAAATGCATCTATCTTCTGGGTGAGGAATTGAGACTTTTTACAGTTCCAGGGAATGCAGGGTTTACTTCTAGGTTTAATGTCCCATTGCCCTTGTAGTTTGTTCTCTATGTGAATAACGACCAGCCTTATGGATTTATGACCACATTTACAGGAATGTGGACATGTTCACAGGAATCATTCATGCCTCCTTTGACCCTATAAATCCTGGGGCAGCACCCTCTTTCTTGTTCCATGGATGTCTTGTCTTTCTCAGGCACAAGTCACAGGCACAATGGGCCTGCATTTCTTTCTTTTTTTTTTTTTTTTTTTTGACTCAGGACCTCTGCAATTTTCCCACAGAAGTCCCCTCACTAGACTTAAAGTGAAAGAGGAAGTACTCCCCATTCTGGCCTCCTAAGGCCTCAGAGGGCAGAAACAGCTCTCTAGATGGAAAATCTTGCCACAAATCACTATATCCACTTTGACAGCTTTTGTGTATCTTTAATATATTCGTTTCCAGTGACTGCTGTAACAAATAATCAAAAACTGGGTGGCTTAGAACAACAGTTATTCTCTCAAAGTAGAGTTCAAAAATGTGAAATCATGATCAATGGGCTGAAATCAAAGTGCCAGTTGGATAATGCTCCAACCACAGGCTCTAGGAGAGAATCTGTTCCTTGTGTTTCTCTGCTTCTTGTGACTGTCTGCACTTGTGACTGCATAGCTCCAGTTTTCAAGGTCAGCATCTTCAAATTTATTTTTGCTCCTGCTGTATCATTCTCATAAGGAGACATGTCATTGCATTTAGAGCTCAACCAAATAACCCAGGATAACATCCTCATCTCAAGATTATTCACTTAATCTCATCGGTAAAAACTTTGTCATATAACATTTACAGATTGCAAACATTGGGGCTTATTTTTTTTTCCTTTGGTGCAGCAGGCAATTTTCAGCCTATTATACTTGATTTGACTGAAGGGCCCAGATCATGCCCTAGGTTTCTCTAAATTGCTCTTGTAATTTCTTCATATGGGGAGGTCTGTCTCCCACTCTGGCTACTGACATCTGTTCTGTTGGCACTTCATTCAAGACAGAAGTGACAAGAATTTCATTTTAACATTCTTCACAAGAGCAAACTAAACAAAGGAAGAAATAGGCAGCATTGAACATTTTAAAATTAATCAATCATCATTACTGAGTTATGATAAGTGCTATCTGTACCACAGAAAGTAACCTGGATGGTCATTTGAAGAAAGTCTCAAAAGATCATTTTATGAATAAATAACTCCACTGGATAGAGAGATCAATATCAGGCTCAGGGTATCAAAAGAATGTATGAATATTTGTTTGTATAAAATGCAAATATCCATCGCTTTATGACTTTGGAAAGTTTCTTGTCTTCTCTAAACTCAGTTTTGTTCCCTAGAAAATGGATAGAATAAATTTTCTTGCAGAAATAGTATAAAGATGCAAAATAAAAGAACAGATGTAAAACCACCTTTATAAATGTTTCATACTGTGTACATGTGAGAAATTTGTTTTGTCATGCAGTTGACTACATGTAAGAATATTTCCAGTGAATTTTATTGAGATATATACTGATGGTTTATGATTTCAGGGCACTTACATGTCTACCTGTAGAATGATAAGCATAGAGAACCAAACATAATACCACTGAAGAATAAAGAAGAACTATCTTAGCCTGGGATGCTATAACAAAGTACCATACACTGGGCAGTTTAAACAGCAAATATATATTTCTCACAATTCTAAAAGCTGTCAAATTTAAGATTTAAACAGCTGACACTCATTGTTTGGTGAGGACCCTCATTCTGGCTTGAAGATGGCCATCTTTTTATATCTTTACTTGGCAAAGAAAGAAGGGACTCTGGTCTCTTCCACTTCTTAAAAAGGGGCTAATCTTGTTTTGGGAGCTCTACCTTCATGATCTTATCTGAACTTAATTACCTCCCAAAGGCCCCTCCTTCAAATGCCATCGCACTGGAGATTAGGTCATGGATTTGTGTGTGTGTGTGTGTGTGTGTGTGTGTGTGTGTGTGTGTATTGGGGGTGGGGGGGCAATTTTCAGCCCACCCTACTTGATACTACACTTCAACAGATAAATTTTAGGAGAACACAAGCATTCAGTACATTGCAGGAGACATCAGCATATGTGCCCTAACTTACATAGAGAAAAATTGATCACACTTATATGATTAATTTTAACAGTGCTTTTTGGCCAATGTTCTTATATTAATTTGTTCTAAAACGTGGAGGAATCAGGAAACATTATCTTTCCCTTGTTCTATATTTGAGATTTTACACTAAATTTAAGGATTTTCCATTGATTTTCTCAATCTATGTAAATTCAACTCATGTGCGTATGCATTTGTGTGTGGGATGTGTGCATGTATATGTGTATTTGTGGTGACTGATTCCTTCACGTTATCAAAAAATGTATATTCCTCCTGTTCTAACAAGTAGTAGAATGCAGAAGTACTGTGGGATTTCTAGGGCTTCAGTAATATGTTTGCAGTCCAGATAGTAATTCAGTTTGTTAGGCTGGCAACTTGTGATAACTGCACCTGCAACTGAACTCTAGGTGTCACCCATCCTGTCATTGTATTATTACTGCTAGTACCACAACAGCATAGCATTTCTTCTCCAAGTCAGACTTCTTTTAGTTTTATTTTCTTATTTCTTAAAAGAAACTGAAATTGCATTATTTATGCATGAAAAATATAACCTTTAATTTTTTACTCTATGATTATGTAAGAAAACACAATTTATATTCTTCAGCTTGGAAATATTTCAAAAATCACAGTAAAAGACATGCCCAGTAATGATTTAATATACGTGCTTAGACAGAAAATAAAAAATATTCCCTGTATTAACATTTTTCTAAGCAATTTTTGAATACACTATTGTTATGTATTTCATCTCTAATATTTTAAATTATATGTCTTTACCACTACATTTTTTAAGAAAAGAAAGCATGTGTTGGTTTTGTAGATACTCTGTAGAAAGTTGCTTTGAGTTAATTCACTATGAAAATACTAAATCAGTATTATTCAGTGCAAAAACGAGTGACAATTAGTATTGGCTTTTCTCTTTCACAACAGACCTAACCTCATTTTACAATGTGCCTGAAATTCTCCCTTCTGTTTTCTACTTTGTTTTACTAGATTCTGTAATATATTTTATTCCATCATATTTTTTAGCTATTGCTTCCTTTAAGATTTCTGTCAGAAAGGACATGCACTTTGGCAATAAAAATGTGGTTTCACATTTTAGCACCGCTACTTACTGATTTGCAACTTTGTTTACGTTTACTTAAACAAAACTTCAACGTACTCATCTGTAAAATGAGGGTAAGCAAAATATACTCATAAGGATTTATGAGGATAATAAGAGAAAAATGCAAAGTATGTAACCCATTGCCTGCCATATGGTAATTATACCTTATAATAATTGTCTCCATTGTTACTCATATTATGACTACCACAAAATTGGTGGTAAAGAATCTCATAAAAAACACAGAATCTGCAATTAGTTGGGCAAATATTACTTTTCAAACTGGAAGCAAATATACAGGAAGTTTCTTTTCTAATTTTAGCATTTCAAATATTAAAAATAATTTTAAAAATTAAAAAAAGAAAATTTACATATCTGGATGTAATATTTTTAACGCAGAAGCTATATATGTTTGTCACAATGGAATTAATTAATAGAATATATTAATAAGTTTCTGAGTAATGCACCCCTTTAAAATATTTTACTGGAGAAAAATGATGTTGCTTTGCAAAAGGTGCAATGTCTGTTCAACATAGTCTGCAGCGCAGTCTCTTCCATCCTGTGAATGGGTCGTAAAAAGTGGGCAGATGAAAGTAGTAAGTTAATTATAAGTTTCAAGATCTAGTTCCTTTTTGCATCTCTGGAAGAGCTGTTATATAAAGGTTTAATACTTTGTTCCATAATGGATTATATGACCCCCTTTCCAGAGGCGTTCTGCCCTATACCTTGGAGAAAGAAATGCTACAACAGAGAAGTCAAAAGCATCTGTACAGAGAGGCCTTGCAGGGTTTTTCCACTCAGTGTATTAGCATTAGATCCTACCTTTTACGTCCAATCACATTTCTACATGGTTGTCCATTCTTCATTGAATCAAAGCATGAAAATGTATAGTATTCCCTGTGCCTTTGGGTCTTCGTTTGCTCCTGTATCACATAAAACTATGACTAAAAATTGGTATTCTAAAAATGTTTGGGACCTGACCCTATGGGTACAATAAATTGAACTAAAATATTGTACATTAAAACATAAAAGTGCTGTATTACAAATTATTTTATTCCTTCAAAATTTGAGCTATACTGTCTTTTTAAAATATTGTCTCTTGTTTATAGGAAGAGTATCTTTATAGCATAAATTGCATTACAATATAGATGTAGCTATTTCATCAGTGTAAGAATAAAAGTATTTAATATGAGTTATTAAAAGATTTTTCAGTTACAATCTATGATTATGAATCAAGTCTTGTAGGGTCAGAAATATCAGTACTGCAATTAAAATATACATTTTATTAAAATGAATATCTGGGTTTTATGAAAGACTATGTCTTAATATTAAATAAGGAAATTTAATTATTTTCAAAAAAAAGGATATAATAACAAATTCTTCATGGCAATGGTATATTCACACATTTGATGTATATTGGCAGTAGTGGGAAACTGCCAGGGGAGAGAGGTGTACACCTCATCAAAAAGGGTACCTGCATAATGAACATTTGTATACCTAACCCTGAATTGTACTCCACATTTTTAAAATAAAAAATGTAAAAGTTTAAAAAAAAACCTGAATGAAAAATGTTTTCATGCATAAGTTTTAGAAAAATCAACATTTTAGTTAACCTATAATATTCTAAGAACGTGATCAGGTGACTGCAAACCTATAAATTAGTGAGAACTTTCAAGTCAATTTAATAAATAGAATAAATATTAAAACTTCTCAGGTCTTAATCTCTCAGATAGTATTCTCATAAAAAAGTTCCAATTCAGAATTTATTGCAGTAGTATGGAGTATTTAAAATAAAAGAAAATGCAAAAATTCATTGTATTCTGGTTTTGTATTTGCATGGTTATACTAAATATAGGTGCTTAAAATTTTCTAGGATTTCGAATAGCAGGTCAGTTTTTGAAAACCCAAGTCAGAATACTAGAAAACGATTTTGCTTTCATTTTTCCTGCTCTCTGGCTCAACTGAGTGGCTAAAAGCATCACCTTGCAAATGGATGCAGCATGCCTGAGTCAATCTTCATAAATTTACGCTCTACAGAAATAGTACATCCTAATTTCTCTGCAAAAGTGCAGTGTATGTGATAGCAGAACTGGGGGTGGAGAGGAATAAAGGTTTCTATGAATACACCAAAATTTCATTTTGCTTGATGATTTCTATCCAATTGAAGTTCTCTACCAGGAATAGAATACCTCAAAAAGTGATTTTGGAAGTCTACATCAGCAGTTTTATTCATGTGTATTTCACCGCATTCACAACTAGAAACTTAATGCTGCTGAGTTTGACTTACTAACCAAAATTCTTACCACATAGAAATTGCTGTAGATTTGATCTAGAATAAGCATAAACAAAGATATTAAATATTTACATAAAGTTAAATGTTCTGAAAGGGATTAACACTCCTGAAGAAAAAAGTGCTCTGTTTCATATTTAAATTCCATTTATGAGAAATGCAATTGTTGGTATATTGACATACATTTTCTTAAAATTGATAGTGTCTGAGATCAATTATTTGCCAAGTTTCACCAGCTTCAACATACATAATAAACATGGTTACAAAATGTTGGAGATGCCAGCAAATTTGAGTTACAGCACCAAGGGCCCAGAAACTTGACTTTTGAATATTAGCCACTCTCTTACACAAAATGAAATCTTGCTAACTGTAATTTAAATATGTTTTTTCTAATGACTTAAACTTAGATTTTTACTAGACATTGATATGTTGTTTATTGAAAATTTATCTGATCTTTTTGTTATTTTAATTGTACTCCTGTCTGAATATGGTGAACAAAAGACCATTTTTATTTTAAATACACAATGGTATAATATAACATCAATCTATTCCCATTTAGACTTGCCATACTGACTTTAATGGGGATGCAGATTTTTAAAAAAACTGGCATAGAATTGGTGGAAGAAGAGGTTGTTAGGCAGGGAAGAAAACAATTTGTCTTCTCCCAATTATAGAAGTAAGAGTTCTGTACTATACATCTAGGAACTGTTTCTTGTTGATGTACTCTTGCAGGAGTAGCTCAATGTTCAAAATTTGAAAAAGTCAAACAGTAGCTTGTCACAGTGGCTAAACTTTCTATAATTTCAAGTGCAAGGGCATAAAACACTTTTGATTTTATATTAATATGCTAAGTCATAGAATCAGTATAAGCACTTACTCATTTGATTTTAATTCTTTTTATACACAAATACATACATGTAAATGCATATACTCTTTAGTAAACACACACTAAATAATTAAAAATTAAATGAGAAAAATTGATACATTACAAATTTTCAACAAATATGAGAAACATTGAAAAGTAATCAAGTATATGGTCATTGCATAAGGAGGGGTCCAGATAACGCCCATGTTTTGAGTGTGCTTGCCTGGGAAATAGTGATATCTTTATTAGAATTATTAGACCAAAGTAATGCAAACTGAGTATGATAAAGACTTATTATCTCTTTAAGCCGTCACAAGTCATCCAAGAGATTACATACAGCAGTAGATACATTCCCTGTCAAATTCTCAATGTTAATAAAATAAGGATATTTCTGTTTGGCCAACACTGGGTCTTAAATTTAGAAGTAAAATATATGTGATTTTTCTCAGGCATGAGCCTTGTCCTAGAGAAGAAAGCTGGACTAGAAAGATATAAATCAACTTGGTCATTTGAAAAATACATTTCTGTGTAAATTATCACCAGCTGAAAGCTTAACCATAATTTGTCACAATTCTATTTGGAGGACTTCAGCATTTGCCTAGATTGAGTGTTTGTATATAGTTTTGTATATAACCCATGCTATATTTGTCACAACTAAGAAATCAGAATTGGCACATCACTCTAAACTTTGCACGATATTCAGATTTCACTAGTTTTTCTACCAATACCTTTTTCTGTTCCCTTATTTGACTCAGGATATTGCATTGCATTTATTTGTCATGTTTCCTTTGTTTCTTCTTATATATGAGAGTTTCTCAGGTTCTCTTCTTGATGATCATGATAATTTTGATGAGTATTTGTCAGATATGTTGTCTATCACTTTGTGTTTGTCTGATAGCTTCCTCAATATTAGATATGAGTTATGGGTTTGTGGGGAAGAACACCAGAGAGGTCAAGTGCCCTTTTTCTCACATCTATCAATAGGCATCAAAATGATATCACCAGTGCTGTAAATCTTTTTTTTTTTTTTTTTTTGAGTTGGAGTCTCACTCTGTTGCCCACACTGGAGTGCAGTGGCCGCTCCCGGCCACAGCAGCCTCGACCGGCTGGGCTCCGGCGATCCTTCCGCCTCAGCCTTCCAAGTAGCTAGAACTAAAGGCGCACGCTGCCACGCCCGGCTAATTTTTTTGATTTATTGTAGAGATGAGGTTTCGCCTGCCCAGGCGGGTCTCAAACCCGCGGGCTCAGGAGATCCACTCACCTTAGCCTCCCAAGGCGCGGGATTACAGGCTGAGCCACCGAGCCCGGCTGAATCTTTATTTTTTAAATGTTGATAAGACTTACATATTTGAGACTTTCGAAAATGCAAGAAAGATAATCCATAGTATTAACCAATAGAGTTAACTTTGAAGAAAAGGAGAAATAATATGTTACAATGAAGTTTAAAGAGTAAAATGTGGATGAGTATGTAGGTAAATTTCTTCATTTGTATTTTACTTTCTGATTGTGAATTAAAGAAACGATTATTTGCTGAAACTAATGAAACTAGTGGGATCACAACAGTAAGGAATGGACAAATTAGTACCCTGGTGATTGTGAAAGACAGGTAATTAGGAAAATCTAGAAATAATGGAGCAAGACCAACTGATATTTATGTTGGCGAACCTGAATTTAGAGCAATGTCAACCAATTAATCAATCTATCACAGTAATCTCTTTGTCATCCTTCCTTCTCTTTTTCTCATCTCTCCCACACACACACACACAAAATCCCACTTCATTTTTCTAGTGAGCAAGAATGAAAGAATGCAGAGATATGCTATTAAAATTTTAAATAACATAGATTTGATTTTTATATGCTTTATGATACCATGCATATGCATGTGTATGTAAAGTGTTAACTATAAGAAAGCAAGATTATATATTATATAGAGAAAAGTATATGATTGAAATGTATCTAGTTGATAGAAAGGCTGAAAAATATTTCTAATGTAAGAGAATTATACCCACTCTATCAAGTACTGATTGGGAGCATAATAACATGAATAAAAAATATTTTTTAGATTTCTTCAAAATATGATCACACTACTATATCTTCTTTCTACTAATACAGTTTTTATTTTATTGCTTTTTCTTGTCTTTTAGTGATACATTTTTTATTACCTTTAGCTATTTTCTTGTTGAATATGAGAAAGAAGTGACAATTTTACATCATTCTGTGAAAAAGATAAGAAAAGATATGAACATGCTGCTTCTTATGTTTTAGTATATGTTATTAGTTTTTCTTTAGATTTGTGTCAGCTTTATAAAAGCATTCTCTTTCAAAAGGATATCTGTAGATCCACAAATGTAACTTGCCAGAGAGAGTTAGGAGTTTGATGGCCTGAAAGGACCTAAGAACATAGAGATTATAAGTCATTCTATTCTGGAGTTTTAATAGCTTTTTGGCAAGCTAGGTATCATTGCATTTTGGATTATTACATGCTTTTTGGCAAGCTAACTATGTTTTTGCTGCTTAATTTTATTATTTGTAAACCCAAACTGCAAATACATTTAATTTTAATAGCAGTATGGGAATATCATATCATATTTAACAATTCTAAAGGAATAAAAATAGTCATTGGTGAACATCAGATTTTTTAGCAAAAGGGTTTTCAGTAATTTTTGAACTGTATTCCCTAGAATTGTAGTATGCATTTTTTTGCACTTTTCTCCCTTTTAAAATAAAATTAAATACACCAGATAATTTGATGACCTCATTTATTTTCCAATTTTAATGAAGTAGCAGTAGAGGCTGGTAGTTTTCTCTCAATGTCCATCTCCTCTCTTCTAATTCACTAAAGGAAACACAAACAGTGATGTGTTTAGAGGGACTTACATAGAAAAACCAGTCTCCGGCCTCCCTTGCAGCGAAGGTTTAAAGTGTAATTCTGTCCGGCTCAACAGAATTTGAGAGAAAATGATATTTACAATTTTTTGATTACATCCTTTAGGGGCAATTGTTTTCTCTTTCTTTCATCTTGAGCCCTGGTATGGAGAAAGGGTTTTAATGGACCGGCATTGGCCTTACCGGTGGAGATAATGTGGCAGGAAGGTAGAAAGAGACTGTGCACCTATATGATCTCTGGTAGTTCGAGTGCCCTGCCCAAACGACCACTTATTAGGTTAGACTTTTGTGTACTTGAGAAAAGGAGTATTTTCTCTTGTTTAAGACATGGTTATTTGTTCTCTATTAAGGCAACCAAGTAAATAGCCTAGCTAATAAAGAATGTGCATGTTTAAAATCTGCAAATATAAGATCTGAAGCTGTTTAAACATTATAATTATTATACCCTCATTATTGAAGAATATAGTCCATTAAAAACAAATGTGACTTTACTAAAATAGATTATATAATAATATAATAATGACTACCTTTTGCATAACTTAATGTCCAGATGTTTTGAGGCTTTTTTCTTTAATATCCAATAACAATGTGCTCCTAAATATAATCTACCATTTGTTTTTTCATGGTAATGCAGCAGAAATATAAACCTTATTTCGAACACAGTCTTCCTCAGCCCCTGCGCCCAACTCAGCTCAGGTCTTTCTCTACAGTCGCCCTCTCCCAGATGGATGCACTATCCAGTACAGTGACCAACCTTAAGAGTTTAGAAACTTAGGCAAACTAGCATTTCAAAACCATTTATCATGGGCTCAGTGTTCTTGCTCCAAGGTCTCTCATCATTCCTCTTCCACTTCCCACTTCAAGCAAGCTACAGTTACTATACACACATGCCAGCAAACCCAACTAGTTATTATTTTGTTCATCTTCTCTTAGACAGAAACAGAAACTCTGAAGCCTTCTATGGGTTCTTCAGATGTAAACATAGTTTGAGTCTGGTCCTCCAATAATAACACATAAATTTTCAAAATGAGATAATGACTAAAATCAGATCTCTAAATGAAGCATCAAACCAGTGGACTACGAGAAAACCAAAACTTAAAAATTATTCATCGGCCGAGTTCAGTACTTCAGCCTGTAATCCCAGCACTTTGGGAGGCCAAGGTGAGTGTACTGCCTGAGCCCGCGGGTTCGAGACCCGCCTGGGCAACTTGGCGAGACCTCATCTCTACAATAAATAAAAAAAAAAATTAGCCGAGCATGGTAGCGCGCGCCTGTAGTTCCAGCTACTTGGGAGGCTGAGGCGGAAGGATCGCCGGAGCCCAGCAGGTCGAGGCTGCGGTGGCCGGGAGCGTGCCACTGCACTCCAGTCTTGGTGGCAGAGTGAGACTCCAACTCAAAAAATAAATAAATAAATTATTCATCGATAATTTAAATAGTCATTTCTTCACATATGAGGCATAAAATATTACATATATTCTTTACATTTTACTCCTATGTTAAAAACAAGGTTAAATAGAACAATAAAAAAGATAGGCATATTATAATATGTTTTACTGTGTTATTTTGTCTGAGGTAAATTTCAGAAACAATCTTCTGGGTCAGGATTTCCCAAATTCTGTTTTCAGAAGTCCTTATAATAGAGGGGCAAGGTGCTGAAAACAGATGGTGAAGAAATAACTCTCCCCCAGTCATAATTAGCTGTATGAACTAACATTCATATTTATAGCTTCAATAAGTGAGCAAAATCTGCTCTATAAATAAACTTGAAGAAAACTTTATGAATATCTACTGAATAACAAACTATTCTAGAACACTTCAAATATATTGAATTTGTAAATGAATTGCTCACTTATGATTTACTCATATTGCTTTATAATTTGGCAATCAAGTTATAAAATAATATTAATTTAATTTTTAGTCATTGCTTAAGTTTGGTTTTCCTATTTAACTTCTTTTTTAAAAAAAATATGCTATACCATTTATTCAACAATTACTTATAAAACACCTATTATATATTTATAGCTCTGCATATCTCATGAAATCTGTCTTTTTTTTCATTTAACTTTTTTTAAATTTTAGGATCATGGGCTACTTCTGAGGATTTGCTGCTTAAGTATATCGTGTGGAGGTGAGATTTGCTCTTCCGACAAGCCCTCCTCGCCACAGTAGTGAGCATGGCAACCAATGGGTGTTTTTTGTATCCTTGATCACCCTCCCACCTTTAGCAGTGCACAGTGTCTGTTGTTCCCAACCTTGTGCATGTGTGCCCAATGTTTAGTGCCCACTTATGAATGAGGACACACAGGAGTCGGTTTTGTTTCTGTGGTAATTCACTTAGAATGATGCTCTCCAGCTTCATCCGCGTTGCTGCAAAGGACATGATTTTTCTTCTTTATGTATGTGTAGTATTCTATTGTGTATATGTTCCACATTTTCTTTATCCACTTCAATTTTAATAAGCATTTGGGTTTGTTCAATGTTTTTTGTATTGTGATTAGTGCTGCAATGAACATTGTGTGCAAGTATCTTTTCTTGGTAGAGAGATTTGTGTTCCTTTGGATATATTCCCAGGAGTGGGATTGCTGGGTTGAATGTTAGCTCTATTTGTAGTTATTTGAGAAATCTCCAAACGGCTTTCCACAAAAGTTGAACTAGCTGACGTTCTCACCAACACTGTGTGAACATTCCCTTTTATCCACAGCCTCCCCAACACCTTCTCTAATCATCAGAGAAATGCAAATCAAAACTATAATAAGATACCATATCACACTTGTTCAGGATGTCTATCTTTAAAAACTCTTTGAATTCTTTAAGTTTAAGAAGCATAACCTTTTTATCACAGTGCATTAAACTTTGTCTTTCAAATGTCCATTTCTCCTAATAGCTGAGAGGCCCAAGGTAGCCACACCCAAATAAGAATCATTGTTAGAACCCAGGCCTCAACACTGTGGATGCCATGTATCAGATGCTCTGTCATCATTTATGGAGTGACTAAAACAGTGAATTGGAGTCATTCAGTGTATGTAGTTACCCAATTAATACTAAAGGTATCCCCAGAAAGGCACATTTTGGAATTGAGCTTCTGTCTGAATTAGAACTTTGCATAAAATTAGGCAGATAAAAATTCCACATAATATGGACAAAACTACTGAAACCTCTAGTAAAATATATAACTCATTTCCACAGAGAACACTGAATTGTCCTTGGGAGAATGTCTAAGGGAGAGCTCTTAAATGAGATAATAGCAAGCATTTTTTTGACAACATCTTTCAGGAAGATGTTCTGATGACCATTCAGCAAATGAAGAAATAAATCTAGAAATTCTAGGGATCCAGTTGATGAAATGTCAATTACTAGTATCGAGGAAGTTTCAGTTCTTCAACTAAAATTTTTTAATACAAGAGATTGTCAGTTTTCAATTCTAGCAAAATAAATTAAGAAGACTATGCTGTAGAGAGTTGGTGTAAGCATGAGTGAAGCACTCTTAATCACAGAAAGAGTTTGTCTTAAGTGTGATCACTCACAATTCACTGCATTACCAGTCCAGTAATTTTATAGTATTTTCGGAATTCATCCAAAATTTTGCTCTAAAAACTACAAAAAAGTCTTCTTTCTTTTTGCTCTTAATTTATTTTCCCAGCTGTCTTTTTTAATCACTTGTTATTAAAAGTACATTTTTGAGTGTTTAGATTTAAAAGATGTCTAAGAACCTTACGTTATTTTTGTACATTAAGACATCAGCATTATTATTATATAAAATGTTTTGAAAAACTAATTTTGATGGCTGTTCTACCATAGTAAGAGTATACCAGTATTTGTACAACTAAAGTAGCAGAAGCTTCTAACCTAATATAAATGGGCACTCGTTTTATACCACTGAATTTCTAAAACAATTAAAGGCCATTAACATGACATGTAGCTGAAGGCAACCAATTGTTTCACTGTAGCATATTAAACTTTCTACTAATGACCTTGTGACCAAGCAGACTATATTGCTCATTAGGAGTAATGACACAAACAATCTGTATTTTTTTATTCGATTATACCACTTTCTGCTGTCACAAGCTTATACAAGGTGGCTGGGGACAACCTAAAAAATTCAGAATTATTTCATTGAAGGGCAAGCCCCTGGTAGTACAGGCTTTCCACACCAGGTAAATGTTATAGGAACCCTTCAGCATCAGTGTACCTCCTAGCATTGTTGTGAGAGACTACGTTTGACTTCAGTGGATTTTTTTTTTTTTAGAGAGATTTTTTCCAACACATTTGCCCATTTCATGATAGGTGATTTAACAGCATACCTGCCCAAACCACACTTGTGTGTTCAGCAGTTTTTGCCCCAAACAGCATGACCCCTGTGCCCTCATCTTCCTTATTAACCTGATCTCACCGAGGGACATTTTTTTGTTTCCCCGGATGAAAAAGTCATCAATGGAAAACATTTTGCCAATGTAGAAGAGGTGAAACAAAAAACAGCAGAAGCACTAAAAGGCATCAAAATGGATGAGTTCAAAAACTCTTTTGAGCAGTGGAAAAAGTGTATTGATAGATGTATTGTGTCAGATGGACAGTATTTTGAAGGTGACTGAAGTTTTAACATGTAAGAATAAATATACATTTTTAATAAATAAATTTCAGACTTTTGGACTCCCCCTAGTATATGAACAATGGCTACTATAATCCTGCTTTTGTTACATATGTTACAGAATATTAAAAATAAGCATGATGCTGACTTTTCCAAAGACAGGGCAAGATTTTTTAAAAATAAAAATAGGTGTCCTTGAAATAGAACTTGAGGCAATTTCCGAATTTAGACTTAATTTCTCTCAGTCACATGTACCAATTTGTAAAAAAAATGCTTCATTATAAGTTTATTTTGAAAGTCACCAAAAAGAAGTATTTTTTGCTTGTCACCTCGGATCTTCCATAAGCAATGGCATTGTTCTCCTCCTCGACACTTTTTACTAGTGAAATAAAGATAACTCATATAGAGATGTATCTAAGAATTAAGCTAATTTAAAAAAAAATTCATATTGTCAAAGGAAAAAGAAAGAACATTCACTAAATGTTTAATGGAAACGCTAAGACAATATTACCTCTACTGAGGATATAGTAGCAAATAAGGAGCACAGGGTCCATCTTCTTTTTTTTTTTTTGAGTTGGAGTCTCACTCTGTCGCCCAGACTGGAGTGCGGCGGCCGCTCCCGGCCACCGCAGCCTCGACCTGCTGGACTCCGGCGATCCTTCCGCCTCAGCCTTCCAAGTAGCTGGAAGTACAGGCGCGCGCCACCACGCCCGGCTAATTTTTTGATTTATTGTAGAGATGAGGTCTCGC
>CAUYQG010161084.1:0-14112 GCA_963574415.1 Tarsius wallacei | reverse complement strand
ATTTTATTTATTTATTTATTTATTTTGAGTTGGAGTCTCACTCTGTCGCCCAGACTGGAGTGCAGTGGCCGCTCGCGGCCACCGCAGCCTCGACCTGCTGGGCTCCGGTGATCCTTCCGCCTCAGCCTTCCAAGTAGCTGGAACTACAGGCGCGCGCTACCACGCCCGGCTGATTTTTTTTTTTTTTTGATTTATTGTAGAGATGAGGTCTCACCAAGTTGCCCAGGCGGGTCTCAAACTCGCGGGCTCAGGCAATCCACTCACCTCAGCCTCCCAAGGCGCGGGATTACAGGCTGAGCCACCAAGTCCGGCTCCCGAGTGCTATTGAATTAAGTATATTTGGATCCCTTTCCAAAGATCTTATTTTCTAATACCCTACTAATAACTTAGAGCAACTTTCAAGATTACTAATTACCCCAAGAGGAGATTTTAGTAATCTTTAAGTTTTTAATTTTAAAAACCAAAAAAAAGGAAAGCCAGACTCAGAAGTGAGACATGGCAGAATAGATGTGAAAACAGCAATTACAAACATTCTCCATGTGTTCAAGAAGGCAGAGGGAAGTAGAGGGATGGTCTGAAAAGTTGATTTCGGAAAGAACTAGAAATTGACCTTCCATATGACCCAACAACCCCTCTGTTGGGAATATACCCAGAAACTCTAGTCATTCGTCCAAAAAGATACTTGCACATGCATGTTTGTTGCAGCTTTGTTCACAATAGCAAAAACATGGAACCAACTATGCTGCCCATCGAAGCTGGACTGGATAAAAAAAAGTGGTACATATACACAATGGAATATTATGCAGCCATAAAGAAGGACAAATACATGGAGTTTACAGCAACTTGGATGGATTTAGAGTCTATCATACTCAGTGATCTATCACAGAAGCAAAGAACAGAGTACCATATGTTCTCACTCATTAGCGAACCTTGAACAATTATCATAATACTATAAGAAAGGGATTGGCAGTAGTGAGAAACTGCCAGGGGAGGAGGGTGGGATTGACAGTTGAGGGAAACTGCCAGGGGAGGGAGGGCGCACCTCATCAAGGGTACCTGCATAATGAACATTTGTATACCTAACCCTGAATTGTACCCCATATCTTTAAAATAAAAAAAGAAATAAAATTTTAAAAAGAAAAATAGAAATTTAAAAAGGTCCAAATTGGCCTTTAGAGATACAAAATACAATATCTGAAATTTAAAACAATAAACACTTACTTTAAGTCATCTGCGGATTTAAGTTTGTTCTCTTTAAATGTACCTAAGAGATATTAAAAGGCAACTGCTTAATTGTAAACTAAGCCTAGTTGACCTACTTTTCTCCCTTCCAGGAGATTTGCCTGGGTTCTGGTAGACCACTGTGGGAAATTAATAACCTCATGGATTTCACTACCCCATTAGTCACTTTATTGTTGGGTGTGAAGCCTCAAGGTGTGAGGGAGCTAGGTACTGTAGAAAGTATCCTATGAGTTCAAGTCTGGTCTAATCATTGCAATTTTCTGAGCTCCCATTTCCTCATCTATAAACTAAGAATGAGAATAGTGTCTTTCAGAGGATCCAATAGATATATTAGTGTTAAAACTTCAGAGAGCATAAAGTTCTTTGTAGTGGTAACTTACTATTTCCAATATCATTTTATTCATTGCCTAAATACTCTTAAAACACCGTGTTAGCCATTGTACACAGTACTGAGAATGCAACGGACAGCAAGAAAGCTACAGTTCCTTCTCTTTTGGAGCTTACAGTTTACAACTGTAGTAAGTGTTGGAATTGAAACCCCACCTCTGCGTTAGAAGAAAGAAAGGGACAGAGAGGACTTCGAAAGGAACTGATTTTTAAGCAGATTTGTGAAGAACAGGTGGGATTTAGGTGAAGGGTCTAGGACAGAAGGACCAGCCTGGGTGAAGACTGAGAGGTAAGAGCCTTGCTCAAGATGGTTACTGTTTGTGTTCCCTGAGACAAGGATCTGGGCACAGGAAGCTTATCTGTGAGGCAATTTCAGGAAGTAGAATTAGAGTGGAAAAAGTGAGATCAGTGAAAGGTAAGCTAATGAGCTGGTTAACATGTAGGCAACTGGAGCTCAAGTCCACTGGGATATCTCCAAGGAATAGCTTAGAATATGCCTCAGAATTATCCCACCAGAAGAGAAGGCTGCTGGGAATGGGATCTGCCAACTCCTTTCACTCACTGGTTGAAGGTCTTGGGGAGAATGACCTTCACATTTGGGTTTTCCGTGTTGTACTTAAGAGGCTTCCTCGAAAACCCAAAGCAGCAAAGCCACGAGTGGTTGCTCCATACTTGATGAGGGATGCCAGCAAAGTGAGTGAGTGTCCACAGTGACACTCGTGGAGGCCAGTGGGGTGTGATGCATTGCACCAGATCTGCGATGAGTGACCTGGGGGCTAAATATCTCACCGTCATTTGGTTTGGCCCGAAGTGTTCATGAAAATTTGAAATACTTTTCAAAATGAGAGAGATTTTTATTTTTAAAAATCCAGATTCCTAATTTCTCTTGAAAAATAAGGCCCTCATCACTCCATTGCACAATCAGCTGGGGCTGAACAGTACCTGCTCTTGGAGAGCAGAGAACACCTGCCCCTCCTCAGAGCCACACAGAGTGGTCACTCTGCCCACACATGGTTATTACAGCATAGCCCCTGCAGGCTTTTGAGTTTGTGTTCCCCGGGCATGGGATATCTGAGAGGAATGAAGGACATTTGATATGGCTAGAGCCTGTGTGTATGAAAGAGGGAAGGTGAGAATTGAAGCCCAGTTTGGGAGAGGCCTACGCTGGAAGTCTCTTGCACAAGTCCAGCTAACAATAAAAAGGTGTTGTGTAGACACAAGAGACCGTGCTAAATCAATCATTTTCTGAGTCTCAAGGCTAGGTGA
Organism: Tarsius wallacei; assembly: GCA_963574415.1. Classification (NCBI taxonomy): domain Eukaryota; kingdom Metazoa; phylum Chordata; class Mammalia; order Primates; family Tarsiidae; genus Tarsius; species Tarsius wallacei. Next base: position 11,217 of record CAUYQG010161084.1, on the reverse strand, counting down.
GATATGCAATAGGATGAAAGTATTACTGGGTTCCCTCAGCTGTGATGCTACTTTTCCCCTTACTCTCCCCAAATTCAATATAACACAGAGATGTCAGGCAAAGGTATGTTGATAAGTATTTAACAATTCAGTTTTCTGGGAAAATAGCTCTGATGTGCATGACTTGCCAGTTTTTGTGGTGTAAATATTCCCACCATGACTGATTTCAAGCCTCCACTGTGAAGTCACTGAACTTGGAGAGTGTAATGCAAATACTCCCCACCATGACTGATTATTTGGTGTAAATACTCTCCATCACGGCTAATTTCAAGCCATCACTGTGAAGTCGCTGAACTTGGAGAGTGATGTGCAGCATCACACCATTACATAGTTTTTCTACCATGCAAATTAAATAGAAATAACCTTAAGAGCAAGATAAGAGTACTTGCATAATGAACATTTGTATACCTAACCCTGAATTGTATCCCACATCTTTAAAATAAAGAGAAGGAAAAAAATAGAGCAAGATAAAAGTAGTAAAATCATAACATCATTAGGAAGTGGGGTGTTTTGAATTTTTATTACCTCTGTTTTTAATATAAGCATTTGAGCTATAATTCTATAAAACTTAATTTTTAACAGTGTCTGTTTGACGACTCTCTCACAAAATTCTTGGAAATTTAACAATCAGCTCTCGTGAGCTTTTTGAGCCTGTTCTAACACATCTCTGGCCCAGGAGGTCAGTAGAGACTCCTTTCCCAAAAGACCTCTGGTGTTTGTTTATTTATTTATTTTTAATTAGTTTTTTTTTTTTTGAGTTGGAGTTTCACTCTGTCGCCCAGACTAGAGTGCAGTGGCATGCTCCTGGCCATCGCAGCCTCGACCTGCTGAGCTCTGGTGATCCTTCTGCCTCAGCCTTCCAAGTAGCCAGAACTACAGGCGTGCGCTACCACACTTGGCTAATTTTTTATTTATTGTAGAGATGAGGTCTCGCCAAGTTGCCCGGGTGGGTCTCGAACTCGCGGGCTCAGACAATCCACTGGCCTCGGCCTCCCAAAGCGCTGGGATTACAGGCTGAGCCACTGAGCCCGGCCTATTTTTATTTTTTATTTTTGAGTTGCAGTCTTACTCTGTCGCCCAGGCTGGAGTGCAGTGGTACACTCATGGTCACCGCAGCCTCAACCCGCTGGGTTCAGGTGATCCTTCTGCCTCAGCCTTCCAAGTAGCTGGGAACCACAGGCATGTGCCACCATGCCCAGCTGATTTTTTTTTATTTATTGTAGAGATAGGGTCTCACCATGTTGCTCAGGCTGGTCTCGAACCCCTGAGCTCAGGTAATCCTCTTGCCTCTACCTCCCAATGTGCTGGAATTACAGGCATGAGCCACCGTGCCTGGCTAGCCCTCTGGTGTTTAAAAGTCTCATTGCAAATGCAATGGTGACAGTGGGGAAAGTTACTTATTTTGGGAAGCTCAAATCCCAATCACAGCTGCAGGCTCAGAACAAGCTTGATGTCGACTTGGCAAAGGAAAAGAGGTTGGGTGAGACTCCCTCGGGAGTCTCAAGACAGCTGAGGCAGCTGCTTGTGTGGGAAGAGTCCCTCTCATGCGCCAAGTGCAAAGCTATGTGTTGTACTGGGGCATGCTCACCTCAGTGAGTTTCTCAGGCTGCATGGTTTTTGCATTCACAGTTTTTCCACCCTGACCTGATGCTATCTTTCCTCTTCATCACTCCAACTTTCAATCAGGACAAGAAGCCAGAAGTTCATTCTGCAGAAACGGGGATGATACAAGGAAGCCTGAGGGGCTCCACTGGATGATCACTTTTCTGTCAGCTGTCCTTGTTGTCAGTTAGTCTAGACTAGACTGGCTGCCCCTCATCCCATTCCTCTTTGTCTCCGTCTGACTATAAACGGAGACAAATACAGTTTAACTAACTTGCCCAGAATCATGCAGAAATGACAAGGCCAGACAGTCTGGCTCCAGAACATGTGATTGTAGCCACTTGATGGGAAAAAAAACGTGGGAACAAGGTGGGTGTATCTATTGTGAGGCAGGCCTGACAGACTCAAGGAATTTCAGAGCAGGGGCATTGGCAGCATTGGGAAGCTGTTGGAGACACAGGAGCAGAGAGGAGGGGTCCTGATTTGGTTCAGATTGGAGAGAAGTGAAGCCCGTGAACTTTGTTGCAGAGGTATATGGCTTACATGTGTGCATATGTGCGTGCTGGCAGAGTGTGCTCTCAGAAACAAAGAGGCCCACGTTTCCATGCTCAGTTCAGCACCTGCATGACCAAGGATGCCTGGACCAATGGGGTAATGGAATGAACACTTCCTGGATAGTGATATCAAAGAATGGTGGCTAATTTCTTTTCTAGCTAAGATAATGGTATAGTGGCTATTTCCTTTTTGTTGTTTAAGGTTGTCATCCTAGGCTATGGCTATTTCTCCAGAACCTTGGCCACCGATCCACAGGAAATGTCAGCACCCTGATATGAACGTGCTGGGGAAGTGCATGTCTCACATCCAGAGAAGATTCCAGGTTTACTATGAAAACTTTCTCCAGGGCTTTGGGCAGATCGTGTATCTGGGAGAGCTTTTCCCATCATGGTCAGTTCAAAGGCTTACTCGGTAGAGTCAACAGGGAGACAGATGATAGGGTTGCCCAGGTGGTACCAGTTGTGGATGGAAAAGGGCAGAACTCCAAGCAACACACGTTGCAGGCTTGAGGTGGACTCTTTCCTGATTATAGGAGCTCCTAGATCTCTCTAATCCTTCCATGTTACTTTCTTTCTTTCTTTTAACCTTTTATTAATGTCTAAGACGCATTCAGTTTCATGACTGTTTCACGTCAGTATGATAAAAACATTTTTGAAATATTTGTATCTTTAAGAGGTTTGTAAATAAAGTATGCACAGAGACAATGACATGATATCTTGGACTTGCCTTAAAATAATTCATAAGGAGCGTGGAAAAGAGGTTAGTATAGAGGAAGCAAGACGGACGGGCTGTATGGCTGTTGCCTAGACTAGGTGATGGATACCTAAGCATTCATTACCCTCTTCTCTACTTTCATTTGTGTTTAGGATTTTCATAGTAGAATCTTCAGAAATGCAGAGGACAGATATCAAGAGATTTTTGAGGATGGAAAGGAAGGGGAAAGACAGTGCTAGAGATGCCACCATAGAAAATTCTAATTTTTGCCAGAAGGCAAGAGTTATTTCATACACCACCCCCCAAGTTCGTAAGAACATAGCAAGGAGTTGCTCTGAACTGAGTGTAAGTTTGTAGGTTTCTGATTTGGGGGCTCTGGGTGACTGGATTGGAGTGATTAACATCATAGTAAAGCTGAAACCAAGAAAATGTTATTTTACTCCCTTTCTGTTCCTAGCTACACTTTTTTACAGGTAGTAAGGCCAGTATGGTAAGGACTTTCCTTTTGCTTGAGAAAGGCTACTGCTCGCAGTTGTCCCATGGAGTTCTAACTTTTTAGTTGGGGTGTGATGTTGCTATCAATAAGGTTTGAGTTGACCTCATGGAACGCTAAGACCATAAAGAAGTTTGAGGTGAATTCACGTAGCTTGGGAGTTCTGACAAAGTTACATCAATAATGAGGCATCTGAAGAAATAATTTACATTTAACAAATATTGGAGTGAGGCACCCATGAGTATACAGGAACTGAAGAATTATATAAGGAAGAGGAAGTCATTATGCTTTATTTTATTGTGATTTTTCAATTTTTTGTGGAAATATAAGCATCAACTTTTGGGTGCTTTTTATTATTTATTTATTTTGAGTCAGAGTCTCACTCTGTTGTCCAGGCTGGAGGGCAGTGGCACACTCACGGCCACTGCAGCCTCAATCTGCTGGGCTCAGGCAATCCTTCCACCTCAGCCTTCCAAGTAGCTGGAACTACAGGCATGTGCCACCACACCCAGCTAGTTTTTCTTGACTTATTGTAGAGATGAGTTTTTGCCAAGTTGCCCAGGCTGGTCTCGAACCCATGGGCTCAGGCAATCCTCTTACCTCAGCCGCCCAAAGTGCTGTGACTATAGGCATGAGCCACCGCGCCCAGCCTTTGGGTGCTTTTTAAGTTGCTGGACTTTCTCTGCATTGGGCATTTGTGACTCACTGCCAAAGCCTTTCAGGTTATGCAATGTATAACCCCAAACTGGGTTGCATGGCTTGGTATAAGTCAAGGTAAAATATAGAATAAGGGGTCGATCCTCTGAAGGGTATCTGTTAGGTGTGTTTGATGTCTTGTTTGACCAATTTCAGACATTTGTAGCAACTTCTAACTTAATTGTCTCACTAGCCCAAGGTCAGTACTTAAGAAGAACAATTTTCAAATTCTTATAAATGGCCACGTCGGTGTGGACATCATACCTCTGATACTCTGAGCTCCTTTTCTGAGGGGGTCATCACAACTTTAGTCTTGGCTATTAAACCAAATGACTTAATAGAACTAAAAGTAGAGAAGTGTAGGGTGAAGGAAACCTCTAATCTCTGTTCTTTTAACTTCTCGACAAGGTCTGAGTTTGTTTATCTGATTAGGTTAGAGTCTAAGATATAGCCAAGAACCTTTGTCTCATGTTCCCAAAATATACATGAGTACTGTAAAAGCACATGAGAGGGGACCCAAAAAATCCTGAAATTATCTTTCAGAGGGCAGGCCCCTTGTAGTACACTCAAAATTTTTTCCTCCGGATCAAACAGTCAACCAAAGTCTTTATCTGGAAGTTTTGAAAAGTTTGCATCATGATTTGTGGAAAAAACATCCTGAGCTATGACAAACAAAGGTTTCATCAGACTCTACTGGTATCCAGATTTTCAGCTACCTTCTTAAATCTGAAGAATCCTGTCTTCTATCCTTGCATCTGAAGAGAGGTCCTTGGTTTCCTGGCTCCTAAAGAAAATACCTGAGAGATTAGTTTGACTCAGCTATCCAGAGGTGATTTACTAAGATGGGAATTGTAACAACTTGGATAGAATAAGGAGTGATTTTATTTGAAAAGCAGTTAGAAACAAAGTTCTTTTTAATGTTACTTTCTGTGTGCTCCAGGAAAGCAGGTACCTTCATTTGGCATTAAGATTCTCAATTGTTAAATGAGTTTTATTGCCAATCAGATGAAGCAAAACTCTTTTATGTCATTGGTCTTCTTTATGCTATGAGTTCCTTCAAAAGCTAAGGAGAAAATACCAACATTTCAGACTCTGAGCCAGGCTTGACCTGATGTATCTATGAATCCATATCCTGAGTTGTATTTTTGTTTGTTTTTACATGATAAATGGAATTGTTTATAAGCTTGGATCAGCCCATTTCTGCCTCTGAAGGAAAGTTCAGCCTGTAAAGAGGGCACTAGTGGTCTTTCCAGGCTAAACCATTTCTGAGAAATGGCACCTGTGGTCTTTCCAGGTTAATCCATCTGAGAATTGTACTTCTCCAATAAGTACCCTCTTGTCAAATCTGGCTTCAAGGAGACCAAACTGTTCTGTTGATACGTGTGGCTCCTTTCTTAAAAAGGAGGGAAGGGGAGGAGGGACTCAAAAAAACCTGGAATTTATTTTTTTTAAGTGTGTATTTATTTTTATCTTTGAAGTACTCTCCATTTGATGCAATACACCTATCAAAATGTTTTTCCCACTGCTCAACAATTTCTGAACTTGTCAATTTTGATGGCTTTTAGTGCTCCTGCCGTTTTTTGTTTCAACTCTTCCACATAGGCAAAATATTTCCCTTTGAGAACTTTTTTCATCTGGGAAAGCAAACAAAAAAATTGATCAGGGTGAGATGGAGTGAATAGGGAGGGGCGGCATGGGTGTCATGCCATTTTTTGGTCAAAAACTGCTGAACACACTCAGCGCAGTGTGGGAAGGTGCATGGTCATGGTAAGACCCAGTCACCCATTTGTCACAGCTCAGGATGTTTCTTCCACAAATCATGATGCAACCTTCTCAAAACTTCCAGCTAAAGACTTTGGTTGACTGATCTGGAGGAACAAATTTTGAGTGTGCTACAAGGGGCCTGCCCTCCAAAAGATAATTCCGGGTTTTTTTGGGGTATCCTCTCATATGCTTTTGCTGTACTCATGTATATTTTGGGAACATGGGACCAGAGTGCCTGAATTCAGATACTGACTCTGATACCTGTATTCTTGAATAAATTGCATAACCCATTCTGAGTTCATTTTCTCTTTCTCATAAGAGTTGTATGAGGATAGTTACTCAAGGTGAAGCTCTTAGAACAAAGATTGGAACAAGTTAAGCCCTCAATATATGAGAACTGTTAGTAAATATTCCTATATTCAATGGTTTTACAGCACCAAGATTGTCACAATATTAAATTTTGATGATAGAATTCCACTTAGCTTGTCATATCTCTGAGGTTTTCTTTTTCAATATCCATTGTCTAAAAATGCAATTAAAAAAAGACAATTGTCTTCTTCAAAAATGACTTAATTTTCTTGGCAGAAGTGGTGTGTGAAGGCTGAAGTTAAAATATGAAACATTACCTTTCATAACTTGTTTGGAGTTTTGTGTATTTTTTTTTTTGAAGCACTGTGGTTTATTAAGAATTACTTATGTGCTTTGCTCTTATCAAGTTCCTGAGAATGTGATGACATATCTTTCAGTTCAGCAGAACTCTCCAGTTCCAAGGCACACACCTGGATTGGCCACACAACCTCCCCCCGCAACTTGCCTAAAATTGTAACTAGGCCAAAACTGAGCCAGACAGGGCACAGACATTGGCGACAGCTCTAGATTACTGTTCTTTGTCACTTCTTCCCCACTGCCGCCCCAAGGACATTCTCACCTCTTTAAAAACTACTGGGCTGATTAAGGACAGGAAGTTAGTCTCCTGATAAATATTATTGCTGAAGGATAGTCACTCAGTTACACATTGCCTGTTGCCTCGCTTTGAATTAAATCTTCTGGCAATAAGCCAGTCTCCCTTCCACAAAGAAAGCTTCCCTCACATGGGATCATGGACAAAGTTCTTGCTGACTCTAACATTATTGTCGAGGGATGTGCAGAGCCTAGAGTTTGACAAACATTCCCTCGGCTACTCTAAGGGCACTTGAAGTGGTAGTGGGCTCTTAAGGGGGAGTGTGTGGGCTTGAATTTTTTTGTTTGGGAACTCATGTATTTTTCTTGTTAATGCATGGACTCCTTTCTTCGACACATGTTTACCAAGCCAGGTTCTGCTTAATAATAAAAACCTAAGCCAGCTTCTTGATATGAAATGGAGAAAAAAATACTTGAAAAACAGCTTTAATCCATCATTCCATGGAATTTCTTTAGTTTCTGATATTCAATAGCAGCTCTTAACTGTAATCCTTTTTGAAATTTAAGAAATAAGAGCAAGAGATCTGCCTCTATCAATAAAAATGGGTGTCAGAGGTGAAGTGTTTAAGTTTGTATAATGTATATTACGTCAAAAGGAAGGGAATGAAAGGAACATAGTGTATTACCATTCTCAGATTGCAATGGAGTGTGTTAGAAAGTGCAAGAATTGGGTATCAGGCAACAGAGCTTCAAGTTTCCTTTGGCCACTTGCCTAGTGTGGTCCTGGTCGGCTCCTCAGTACCTCTTCACATCAAGTGTCTTGCTCCATACCTGACACATAGGAGGAGCTCACCAACTTCTCATCTTTCTGTGTTGTTCACCCAAATCACCTAAGCCAGGAATCTGGGAACACCCTGGCTTCTTGCAGTCTCTCCCAACCCAATTCCAGCCAGTCACTAAATCTTACCAATTTTACCTGCCAAATACCTGTGCCATCCTCTCTCCTCCACTCACCCCATGTCAGTTTGGTCCCTATTGATCACTGACTTTATGAAAGAAATAATTTCACATCTGCTTTTCTGGCCTCTGATCCTGTCCCACCAACCCCTCCTAAAAAAGTCTGAGATAACTATGATGATGTCTCTCCTCTTCTTGGAAGCATCAGCCCCATCTTGTCTACTGGAGGAAGTCTTTGACATTATATAAAAATAGCAAGCACTTTCATAATTCTTATTTTGTTCTCTTCTAAATGTTTCATACATATTCACTTACTTAATTCTTGCAACAACTTTACATGAGGATTACTAATTATAATCTCTAACTGTATTTTACAGGTAAGGAAATGGTGGCTTAGAAAAGTTAAATAACTTGCTTGGAGTTAAACTGCTATTAAGTGATAAAGCAGGATATTAAAGACTTTATGTATCCCTGTTTTTTCTTGAAGTCTTATCTCTGGTCATGTCTGCCTTGTTCTTTATCTTCCAGCAATGGCAGGCAAGCTACATGTTGTTCTCGCTCTACCCATAGTCACTCCTTTCTGCCTTGCTATATTCTTGCACCTGCTAAGAGCTCTGCCTGGAATGCCTTCCCCATTGACTCCTTGGCAAGTCCCCCCACCCCCACTTTCAGACTTGGCCCCAGCATCACTGCCTCCTTCTGTCAGTCTTCCTGCTGTATTCCCTGTGTTGTCTTTGTGTGCTGTACATACATCCAAATATCTGACTGACAATGGAAACCAAGATCTAGAGGTGGTCATCAGTTCTTGTGGTCATTTAGGGAAAAGGGGCAAAAACCCTGGAGTAGAAGAGTCTGCGTAGTCCAGGAAAAGTAAGCACAGGGCACTTGCTTACTAGGAGTAGGGAAAACCTTCCTAGAAGAGGTGATGTTGTAGCTGGAGACTCATGAATGCAAAAGAATTCACGGGAGAATTGGAGAAAAGAAAGGTTTTTAGACAGAAGGAACAGCGTTTGCAAGCTCAGATCCAAGACAGCTTGTGGTATTATAGGTTCGTCTATTTACATATCTCTCCTACTGACTGAGCTCTTAGGATGTTGAATCTACTATACCTGGCTTAATGAGGGCCCAGTGAAATCAGACCAGAACCTAAACACTGGATCTGCTTTGTCATCTGTTACACATGAGGGTGGAGTGAACAGATTGCTAAAGTCCTTCCTTTGGATTTTCTGAGATTCTGTGACCCACAGAAAGAAAAGAAGGCAATCAGGAGTGCATCTGTCTGAGAGTCCTGGGGGCTGGAGATGATTCTAAGGCCCTGATTTTTACATACTGGTGAAAAAAAGAGGGTGATAGTGGTTGAGACAAACTCAGTCACTACAAACACAAGTGGAAAGACTTCACCACCAGTCCTGGAGCTGAGTGTGACATCTGAAAGCCACTTCTAAATGCAGGGACCCGTAGAGACCTGAGATAATGAAGATACGAATGGATGATGCCAAACTACAAATAAAAATAGGACTCAGACTGGGAACCTGCTGCAACCAGCTCATGAGGTCAGTCTGCTAGCAGCAGTAACCAATCCAGGAAGTCAAAGTACTGTCTGCAATAAATAACTCAGAAAGCCAAATAATAACCCCTGTAATAATTGGCTCAAAGCAGCTATGACTTGATTAATAACTGACAGCTTTCCTAGTTTTGCATCAGCTTCCAATTTAAGACCAACTGGAGAAAGCCAAATGTGCGCCCCAAGCCATTACATAGGGTGCCACTTTAGTTAGGTGCCTCCACCTTCCCCATGCCAACAGTATGAAGCCTTCTCTTTTTTTTTTCCACAATGAAGCATTTGCATTCTCTGTCTACCTTTGAGTCTCTACCAGATGCGAGTGATGGTGGCTGGCTCCCTTGCTAGAGCAAGCTCTGAATAAAAAGCATTTGCTTGTTCTTATTTGGGTGGTCTTCATTTAATCTCACAGACTGAAAAGGTTCTCTGAAGCTCTGGATAGTCCCTTTGTTTTATTTCAGTCTTGGAATTTCTTAGGACATTGGAGAGTGTTTTTCACCATCTACTAACATTGATCAGGATTGGGCATGTATGTTTGTGTTGCAAAGAACTCTGTTTTTATGAGATCAGAGATAGCACCTGGATTCCCAATTGCCACTGGTGCTGTGACAGCCAGCAAGTTCTTTAGCCTTCTCATCTTTCCATCTTCTTACCTATACAATGGAGCCAAATCAATTACTGACTGCTTAAATGCTGGGACCAGATCACACGATCCTCAGTGTTCACATCTAGGGATGCACCTCTCAGCACTTCCTCACTCATCCTGGTCACGTGCAAACAAATTCAGGTATACAGAGACTTTACTTGAAAAGACTGTAGCAGCAGGAGGAGGGGACTATTGTAATAGGGAGAACACCCTGACCACCAGACCTGCAAGTGTCTCAAGAGAGACCTCAGACTTGTGTGGTCACAAAAGGTTGTTCTATATTTCATGGATGCTGGTTGAGGCTGAAATGGGTCAAAGTTCAGGGGCTTCTGGGAAGGAGAGAAGCCTAGCTAAAGTTTGATCAAGTTACATTAGCAGGTATTTGGTCCAGATTTGATCAGTGGGCACAATTTGGGTAATCATTTATGAGACAAAATTTGAAGGGTCTGTGTCTGGTCTTGTCCTAGGTAAACAAAGAGGCATCCTCGTGTCCAATTTAAGTCACATGGGGAAGGGTTGTTCTTTGCAGTAAGCTGTTTGGAAGCACAAAGGGAAAGAGGATTTTCTGAGTGCAGTTTTCAACATTATGTCCATCTATGGATGAATGGATAAACAAAATGTGGTAGATGGTGTTCAATTAAAAAGGAAGATGCCTTAAAAAGGGAAGAGAATTGCCCCATCTCGAAGCAGCTTCCCGGCTTCTTCTCGGCTACCCGCCTGTTTCGGCCCGCCTGCCTCCGCTCCAGCCTCCGCCATGTCCATCAGAAGTCCTACAAGATGTTTACCTCCGGCCACCAGGCCTTCAGCAACCGCTCCCACACCAGCGGGCCTGCCATCCACGTCAGCTCCTCAAGCTTTTCCCGGGTGGGCAGCAGTGGCAGCTTCCGGGGCGGCCTGAGCGCCAGCCTGGGCCTGGGTGGAGGCTACACCGGGGCCGGTGGCATCACAGCCGTCACCGTGAACCAGAGCCTGCTGAATCCCCTTGAGCTGGAGGTGGGCCCTAACATCCAGGCGGCGCGCACCCAGGAGAAGGAGCAGATCAAGACCCTCAACAACAGGTTTGCCTCCTTCATCGACAAGGTGCGGTTCCTGGTGCAGCAAAACAAAATGCTGGAGACCCAGTGGAGCCTCCTGCAGCAGCAGCAGACGGCCCGCAGCAACATGGACATGTTCGAGAGTTACATCAACAACCTCCGGCGGCAGCTGGACACGCTGGGCCAGGAGACGCTGAAGCTGGAGGCAGAGCTGGGCGACATGCAGGGCCTGGTGGAGGACTTCAAGAACAAGTAC
>CAUYQG010161083.1:0-10040 GCA_963574415.1 Tarsius wallacei | reverse complement strand
CAGTATACTTCCAAAACTGTTAATGGAATTCCATATTTACTTACCAGAGGTGTTCATTATTATCTCAAAAAAAGTAAAGAAAAAAATCTGGTTAAATACTTTTTAATGTATATCTGTTTTTAAAAAAAACACACATGGCATGCATATATGTTGCAGGGATCGAATAAGTATGCTTGATATATTTTGAAAGGCAACTTAAGAATTAATCTGTCCTACCCCTCTTGGATGAATGTTGTGAAAAAAAGGAAAGGGAAAACTCTGGTCACAAAACACTTGAAGAGTCATTGAGGTTTTAAGCTCTGAAACTAATGTCATTGAAAAGACCAAAAAAAAAAAAATCCCTCAATAATCACATGACCATTTATATTTTGTAGCTCTTTATGCTAAGGCCATAAAGAAGGGTCATCAAATTCCAGCCTTATAGTGACAAGCTGATGCTTACAGAGACAGCAAAAAATATTCTTGCTTTGTTTTCATTCTCTCTGGCAAGAGTCATTACATATGTTTCTATGTCTGAATAGAATCATCAGGTCCTTAGATCAGCTGTGGAAATCAAAATGTTAAGAGAGATTTACTCTTTACATAGAAAGAGTATATTTGAAACATAGACCATGAACTAACTGTTGGAAAGCATAAGATGTGTACAACATCTTCCAATTTTTAGTTATGTTTTGTTCTAAGTGCCCTAAGTCATTCATCTTTTAAAAACTGGTCTCGTAAAGTAGGTTTTAACCAGCTCCATTTTACAGGTGAAGACAATTAAGGACCAGAAGGATAATTAACTTGCTCGCAGTCTTGCTAATAAGTAGTTGTATTAGGATTAGAATTTAGGTTTGCCTGATTTAAAAACCAAGATCTTGTCCCTTTTCCCCTTTGAGAGCGAAGATGTGTTTAGATGTTGCCATGTAGAAATAAGCATGTTATTCAAAACAATTTGTAATAATTGCCATATGATTGTTGGAAACTAGAAAGATTCAAAGGGGACAGAACATAGCACTTAGTGTACAATTTAGGACTGTTGTCTCTGCCTCCTTCAAGTGTTTCACTGAGACTACCAAAGACTTGTCATGAAAGATGTGGGAAATGTAACTATATCCTTGGCGATCAACTGTAAATATTAGTCTAACATATTCAAATTGAGACTCATTTTTACTCAATTTATTTATTCCCTCATTTACAAAAATATGTTCAGCGTATATTTTGTCCAGACACTATGCTAGGAACTGGGAATATAATCATGACAAACAAAACAAGAACCACAAGAAATATTTTTCCTCCCCTGAGACTGGTCCAGGCCCTAGCCAAGGCAAGACAAGATGTCCTGCTGAAGAAGGCAGAGGGAAGTCTAAGGAGTGAGCTATCCTGGGATTTGTTCCCTTGACAGGAAGATCGGCTTAGAATATTTGTTTTAACAAAGACCTGCTCAGACATTAGTATTAGCCTGGCCTCTCTTACATGTCAGAAGAGACCAGAAGAAAAACATCCTCACTAAACTATGTTAATCGAGCCGTGCCAGTTAGATTTGGTTCTCAAAATGTCAGGAAATTAAACAGCAGAGTTCCCATAGCAGCTCTCCAATAAAGCATTTTGCTTGTAAGAGGAGTCAAAGTACAATTAAGAACCGTCCCTTTCCACTACCTTCTTTCTTCTACTCCACCCCCATTGCTTTCAGATTCTCCAGGCTCCTGTTTGCTTCTTTAGAGCAGGCTTCTAGTGGTATCTAATAACAGTACTTGTCATAAAGAGCCATTTTGTAGTCTAACTGCAAATTGTGTTGTCTAACACTATTATTACTATTACTCTTTTGCAGGCCCATACAGTTATTACAATTACATAAATAAAAAAAAAATCTTTGTTCTTCAACCTTAAAAAATACTTGTCCTATGACTGCTAAGGTTTCTCGCCTCTTCCATTACCTTCGATCAAATGCCTTTGAATTTTAGGCTTGCCTGACAAGGAGTTGAGATATCAGGCTCTATACCCCCAGGCAGGATATTCTATTCCCTAGTATCTTTAATAGATAAGACCATAATTTTTATCAAAGTAGTTTTTAGCCCTCAAACAATGTTGAGCACTGCAATATCTACGTGAGAGAATAAAAAAGTCCCCCTGAGTTTTAATTATTTTTAGATTTATTGAGGAATTATAGACACAGAATAAAACATGCTTCTTAGTGTGTATAGTTATATGAAATTTACAAATGCAAAACTTACGCAAGCTTTACCATAATAAAGATAGAGAAGAGTTTCATCACCCTTAAAATCCACTCATGGCCCTTTTTGGGATTTGCAATATCTTTAATTAAGCACAGTTTGACTTCTTTTTTTATTTTTTGAGTTGGAGTCTCACTCTGTCGCCCAGACAGGAGTGCAGGGGCCGCTCCCGGCCACCGCAGCCTTGACCTGCTGGGCTCCGGTGATCCTTCCGCCTCAGCCTTCCGAGTAGCTGGAACTACAGGTGCGCAATACTACGCCCGCCTAATTTTTGATTTATTGTAGAGACGAGGTCTCGCCAAGTTGCCCAGGCGGGTCTCGAACCCGCGGGCTCAGGCAATCTACTCACCTCAGCCTCCCAAAGCGCGGGATTACAGGCTGAGCCACCGAGCCCGGCTAAGCACAGTTTGACTTTAAATAGTATTATATCGCCTTACATTCAGTTAAAAACCCTTGTAATGGTTTAATTTCAACTCTTCCTTTGCATCTTTTTTTTGGCATTATTGTCATTTATTTGCTGTCAATCAGTAACACATTGGTATTTGCTATTATTTTTGCTGCAGACAGATCAATTATTTTTTACAGAGTTACAAATAGTAACAAGAGTTTCATATTTACCTTCATTTTAACAGTTTGCATATTTAGTCATTGTGTGTGTGTGTGTGTGTGTGTGTGTGTGTGTACATCCAAGTGTCTGATATATTTCTTCTTCCATTAGAACTTCCTTTAATGTTTCTTTTACTACAATTCTGTTAATTAATTCTATTCCTTTTTGTTTGCCTAAAAGTGTCTCTATTTAGCTATTATTTTTGAAAGATATTTTTAGTAAGTGTAAAATTTTGAGTTGACAGATTTAGTTTTGCTTTCAGCACTTGGACCTTTGGCTTTTATAGTTCCTGGTAAGTTTGCTTTCGTTATTTTGTTGTTGTTGTTCCTTTGCATATAATGTGTTCTTTTTTTTAATGACTGCTTTTAAGATTATGTGTCCAGGTGTGTGTGTTTGTGTGTGTTTATTATGTGTCCTGTTGTGGTTCTTTGAACTTTGGGGCCTTGGATTTTATATCTTTATTCATTTTTAAAGACTACTGATTGTTATCTCTTCAGATATTTCTTCTCCTCCCTCCTCTCTTTCTTCTTACTGTATCTCATTTACATGTGAGATAGACCATTTGATATTTTTTGCATTCTTTCATGCTCTGTGCTGTTTAGTGATATTGTCATTCCCCCGATGGTCTGAGCAAAGGAAGATTGTCTGCAGCTCCGCCAATGATAACAGTGTGCTAGTGTTCTTTTCCCTTCTCCAAGTCACAATCGACCTTTACCTTTGCTCTGTGGGCCACTGGATTTTCTGCCTCTTCCTGAGTGAATGCAGTCTTTCTTATCATAGGAGATACAAGAATGGTTGTGGCTTTAATCCTTTTTCACAGTGGTCTTTCTTCCTTCCTTGAAGCCTGCACCACCAAGCAAAGGTTTCTTTTGGGCCCAGTTTTATACATCCAGTTTTTCTCAGCAGTACTTGGTGAGTTCTTTGAAGAAAAATAAACTGTAAATGGATGTAAATTACCATTTGTTTACAGCTTCCAGGTGTTCTGTCCTTTCACACCAGCCTTTAACAATTCATTACCAACCTTACCTGAATTTTTGTTACCTGTTTCTGTGGTTGCTGCACCTTTCTTTCATGCTCTATGAGAGGTGATAAGCGATCTGATTCCATTTCTCCTTGTAGGCACCTGCTTTTCTTGAGATTTCAGGGTAGCTGTTTGCCTGTGATTTTCTATCTTGGATATCACTAGAAAATATATGATTTTCTAAAGTATCTTTTTTTCTTTTTGTTTTACGGGAAGTAATAGCCTTTTTAACTTTCTACAACTTGGGTGAAAACCAATAAATTGTACATTGTGTCTAAATATTGAATTACTAGATTTAGAGAATTTTGCCTGGAAATACTGCTATAAAAGTTAAGATCCACGTAGTTTTGAGGTCTTTCAGAATCCATTTAGATATCAATATCCGCAAAAATTGTTATATTTTATCAGATATAAAGAATGTGGGAAATATACAGGATTCCACTAAGTTCAGATATTATAAATGTGTAAATATTTTGAGAGCAAAGTTCTTTTCAATACTTTAAAGTAACATAGTAACTGGGGTAGTTTGCGACTTCAATGCCCAAACCAAGAACCTGAGTTATGTGAGTTCAGAATCCTTAAGAGTAATCTATTTTTCAAGTTATGAAGTTCCTGTTAGAAACTATAATGGCATTTAGCATGTGCTAGTAAGTTGGATGAAAGAAATCCATACATAGTCGTTATAAAAAATTTTGTTTAATTAGATGAGAGGAGATTGTCCACATAGAGATTAAGCATCTACTAACCCCAGGAAGATTAAAAATTCAGTAAAGAAGTATTTGGAAGAACCAAATTCTTTTTTTTTTTTTTTTTGAGTTAGGGTTTTGCTTTGTTTTCAAAGCTGCAGTGAAGTGGCATGATCACGGCTCACTTCAACCTTGATCTCCTGGGTTCAGGTGATCTATCTGCCTCAGCCTCTGGAGTAGATGGGTCTAAAAGTGCGCACCACCATGCTTGGCTAATTTTTAAATTTTTTTTGTAGAGACAAAGTCTTCCTGTGTTGCCTAGGCTGGTCTAGTACTTTTAGCCTCAAGCAGTCTTCTCACCTTGGCTTCCCTAAGTGCTGGGATTACCTGCGTGAGCCACCTCACCTGGCCAAATTAATATATTTAATAAATACTTTAATATAAAACTAAGTACTTATATTGTGTTTTGTTTAGTTGTTATGTTTATGTTGGAATCATGGGGAGCCTTGAGATTTCAATTTAAAGTTGTTCAGAAAAAAATGATCTAGTGTTATGATTTTAAGTAAAAATATTATTAAGTTGAAATACACTATTGAACATTTAATCAAACTAATTTTCTATACTTATAAGTTTAATTTTAGAGGGTTAAGAGAATTAAGTATTTGGGAAGTTTTGTCTTACAGACCATTGAAGTACCTTAAAGTGAAAGTGACTGCATTTAATTTGTAAATGATTTAATTGTTAATGACATATAATTAATCAAGTTTTTAAATAGGACCATATTTAATCAATAGCCTCTTAAAAGTATTAGGATAGACTAGTGTATATACTATAACAGCAAGATTTGTAACCAGAAATAAAAATTTTAAAGATTAAGATTTTTGAGTGTATGACTGAAATAAATTATACATTATTAAACAAAATAAAATGAACTGATCTTTTCTGCACAGAAATAAGTCACATTATTAGATATCAAAAATTATATATTTCTCAGTTCTAGGAAAATGGAAACGTCTAGTAATGTTAATCAAATATGCCATGTATTTGTTTGGAAGAGCTGAGTATGATTTGATATGAGTAAGTACATATTGTGTAGTAATTGATGATAAAAGGAAAATATTCACGTAATGCAACATTACTATTTTAAATGGCTGATATCATAGCGTCTTATTTTTTAATCCTTCATGTGTCTGTAAATATTAACCTCTAAATATTTCACTGTGTATTCCCATCAGTGAAGCTGAACTGGTTTTAGGTGCAGGTGGTTAGAAGCACATTCCTTCTATATACTTATTGGTACTATTAATGTTATAAGATCTCTTTTTCCAGCAACCACAGATCATGTGAAGGTAAGTGTTTGTCCAGAATTTAGCACAAGATTGTGCAAAGTACAAGGGCTTTAGAATTAAACCTGAAGTTGTAACTTTGATCTGCCTTTTATCAATTTTAGGATCATGATAAGTTAGTAAACTTCTCTAAGTCTCAGTTTCTTCACCGCAAAGGTGATGATGACCTTTAGTTCAGAAATGTGTTGGGAGGGGTAAATCATATAATATATAAAATATTGTGTTCAGCAGATGGTATAGAGATGATGTTTAACTAAACATTTGTTCCTATTAATTTTATGGTATTGGATTTTTTTAGGTGATTCCGCTTAATGGCATTTGGCCAGCTTCAATTTCTTAATTATCTGTGAGTCTAAATTTTCTCAGTGCAAAAATAATTGGTATTATAATACTTACTGGGCGAATTAAATGAGTTGTCACATGTAAAGTGTATTGTATTGCTCCTCAATATTGTAAATATACAAATATCACTTCATATTATTATTATTTGTATAGAATCTTACAGGCTCTTAAGGTCTTCCTTACTCTCAAAGACATTTCTTTTTCATCCTTATTGTATTCGTCTCCAGTAGAGAATATACTTACATGACGTATTAGTCACTATTAACTCTTGTCATAATCAACCCTCAAGTTTATTGATGGCTTCTAATAATGCAGGTTTAATTTTTGCTTATGATCTATAGCCAATGAACATCAGCAAGGGGCTATTCTACTATTAGAAACATTGTCAGCTTCCCTGCCAAGGGAAAGAAAACCTATGAATCTGAAAACATTCTCTTCTACATCTTATAAGTCCCATTCTATGGGCCAAATCAATTACATGTCCATACCCAATTTCAAACGAGTGGGGTAGTGCAATCTTCCCATGGGCCTGAGTATTTGTGAACAAACTTAATGGCTACTACACATTACTTCAGGTTTAGCAAATCTCATCTTATGCCATATCATAAATTAAAGAGATACATTTATAAAAATCTGTATCAGGTATAAAGACATCATAACACTAAGCATGTTAGGTTTTGTTCGTCAAATCTAGAGCCCTTGTGCAAAATATAAAAAATAAAGATGGAAAAGATCATTATCTGCCGGGAGCAGTGGTTCAATCCTGTAATCCCAGCACTGTGGGAGGCCGAGGTGAGGGCACTGCCTGAGCCCACGGGTTTGAGACTAATCTGGGCAACTTGAAGAGACCTCATCTCTACAATACATCAAAAAATTAGCCAGGTGTGGTAAAACGTACCTGCAGTTCTGGCTAGTTGGAAGGCTGAAACAGAAAGATCACCTGAGCCCAGAAGGTCGACTCTGGGGTGGCGGTGAGCGTATCACTGCACTCTAGCCTGGGCAACGGAGTGAGACTCCAACTCAAAAAAAAAAAAAGATCATAATCAATAGTATAATTACAAATAACAAAAAGAAATAATTACCCTGAATTCAACCTACATACTAATAATTAATTTAATAATTTAATAATTCAAATCTGCTTATTCTAGCAGATTCTAAAATTTAACTGTGTATGTTGGCATGCATGTATAGTTTTAACAGTAAATGGAATCTTAACGTGTTCAACCTGTTTTTTACTTCCCTTCAGTAAGTAATATTGTAGAAAGGATAATTTTTCCTGTCAAAAGACACACTTCTACAATTTCGATCGTGTATTTTACATAAGCTATTTATTTTCAACATGTTTAACTCTTATGCAGAACTCTGCAATAAACATCTTGGTTTCCAAATGATTTTGCGTAATCATAATTGTTTCATTAAATTTATAAAGATATGATTCCTAGATAAAAGGAAATTATATGTTGAGTAAAAGGACAATTTCTTATCACTTCTAATTTTGACTCAGTTTCCTTTGTTTGATCCAGAGACTGATCCAGTAAGTCTGAACTGTAGATAAAAATTTGGTCACTAAAGTTTGATTTAAACCTCTTATTTTAAAACCACTTGTCTGATGTCCTACTTCATCATAACTAAACAAGGGGAACTGGAAAAGGGATTGTGAAAGCAGGGACAAGAATTCTTCTGAGAGGCTAATTCAAATACAGCCTATCGAGATAGAAAGCAACTAAGAGTTAGTCCTTCCTTACCTTGACAGCCTAAGTCATGAACAACTAGCACAACAACTAGCATATGAGGAAAGGTTAAAATTGTGAGAGTTGTTTGTACTTATAAACTTACTTATTACACAGCAACACAACTATGTGTTCTTTTAAAATTGGATATTTGACAGCTAAGCGAATGCTGGTATGAAGATATAAAAAATGCACAGTCTTACAATCTTTATATAAAACCATTGCAGTTTTCACATTTATGTAAAGTCATGCCACCTATAAAGAAGGATATCTTCTGCTTTAATGCCAGAATTCAGATATTACAGTAAGACATAGTGGTTAAGAATTAAAATGAATTTGGGGTGTGGTATGATGGTATCACAGAGTTACAACTTGACAGAGCTGTCTGAAATTTTTCTTTTTCGTCAGTATTTACATTGGTGCTTAAGAGAAACTTTTACTTGATCATGATCTGAGAGCGTGGAAAATGTGGAGAAGCTGGGGTAGATATATGGGAAGAGAATCTAGACAACACTAGCATAAAAACGTCCAATGCTCTTTAGAACATTAACTATGAATAAATGTTCGTTTTCACACAGATAATTGGATTTTGATGAGAGTCAGTGTTTCTCAGCGCACATAGCACCAGTGAATGATAAGTCAAGCACATTGTTAATTCTTATCACTGACTCTTCAGCCAGAACTGACATTTTCTTTTCTCTGAACTCTAAAATTGTATATAATTTCTTATGCTTAGTCATACATCGACTGTTTCTTAAAGTTTTTTGAAAAGATGGAAAATACGTGAAATAAAGGGATATACTAAATTTCAGAAACTATAGAAGGCATGAATGTGGGTGTGGGTGACAGTTTCTGCTAGAGCAGGTGGATTTCTTAGTATCAGGCCTGAAATAAGCAGGGACCTGGGGATTATATAAAACACACACACACACACACACGTGCGCGTACATAAATATATGCATATATTGCATACATCTATAAGGGAAAGTATTTTAGTATTTTAGTGTAGTTCATGAATCTAAGAGAAGGAAGATAAGAAAATTATGGAATTAAAATGTGTTTGAAGAAGAGTCAAAGTCCATAACTGGATTCTGAATTTCACATACTTCTATTATGTGTAAAGAGACCTTAAAATTCTGTAGCTAGTAAGTCTTTCAAGTATACCAGTTCTTACATGTCAATGCAAAACTAAACACATACTTTTCAAGTGGTCTAAGAAGGCTCCCAACTGCTTTTCATATATATATATTTAAATATGGAATGAAAGAAAATATACCAATGAAAGAACTGTTATGAAAACTTTCTGGAAAACTGAAAGTAAATGGGATTGGAGTGATTAAAAATACAAAGAAATAAAAACATAGAGATGAAACCACAACACAGAACAGACACAAAAAAAGGCCAGGGTTGAAGCAGAGAAAATCTCCTAGGAGGTTGAACCATGGAGATGCTGTGAACTTGTAGTTTTCAGGCATAAAACATAGGCATTAGGAAAGATGAATATGCTAGAAATCAATGTTATTAATCAATGCATTCTAAATGAATTAACAGAACAATTCAACTTCATCAACCCTTTGTCTCTATCTCCCTGCATGTAACTGAAGTATGTGCCTCCAGATTAGAATAAAATTATTATAATCTAAAGAAATCAAATTATTCTTCTAGGTGGAATTAGGGCTTTTAATTGGATTGTTGGCACCCCAGAGTAATGTCTTCTTTGGATTTCACATTGGAAGGTTTGTATATTTGGGGATGGAGAAGAAATAATTTACAAACCTTCATGTTTGCCCTCTGTAAACACAAAATAAAATCTGCAGTCTTCATTGTCTTTATAGGGAGCTCAAAATCAGCTGGGTGAGAAAAATTCCAGGATAAGAATTTCACAGAGCATGGGAAAGTCATACAAAACACATATTGTAATCCATCTGTCTCATCTTTGACAATTTGGATAGTATAAATCCAATCAGGTTCTGTAAGCATTGACAAGTTTCATTAGCAAGTGACTCAGATACTCACAGTCCCTATTTCTGCTGCATTGCCTTCTCTCAGTCTGTACCTTATGTCCTCACAGGAAGTTTTCTAAGACCAGATGACC
>CAUYQG010161081.1:0-32615 GCA_963574415.1 Tarsius wallacei | reverse complement strand
TTGTTTTATTATGTGTTTTTTTTTTTTTAAAAATTCGTTTTGTAATTGGAATGTTTTTTTATTTTTAAATTCCCCTTTTTTTTTTTTTTTTTTTTTTTTTTTTTTTTTTTTTTTTTTTTTTGAGTCAGAGTCTCACTCTGTTACCCAAGCTGGAGTGCAGTGGCATGCTCACGGTCACCACAGCCCCATCAGGCTATCCTTCCGCCTCAAACTTGCAAGTAGGTGGAATCACAGGTGTGTGCCACCACGCCCAGCTAATTTTTTTTTTTAATTTATTTATTGTAGAGACAGGGTCTCGCCATATTGCCCAGGTTGGTCTCAAACATGTGGGCTCAGGCAATCCTCTTGCCTCCGCCTCCCAAAGTGCTAGGATTACAGGTGTGAGCCACTGCACCCAGCCCCCTTGGATTTTCATTAAACTTCAGATTTTTACCCTAATACTTTAATCACAATGATTTCCTGTTAAGTATAAAGTGACATTTTGTAATGGCAGTTTGGCTATGTAACAAATTTGTGATTAGACACTGCTGCTTAAGGACCGATTCTTACACACCAAAGGGCATTTGATGATTTAGAAATGAGATCATACATTCTATTTTGACTATTAAAAAACATGAAATTGCAATAAGATTGTACGTGCACAATTAGAAATAAATTATCCATTGAATTTAGTAAAACACATTACAGTGGAAAAAAAAGACAGTCAAAAAATTAGCTCTTACATTTTTCTGGGGACAGAGAAGCAGAAAAAATGAGATTAAAACAAAAAAACAAAAAAACACTACCAAAAACGGGGTGAGACAATCATTTATTTATTGGACAGGGCAAGGTCATTTAATGAGAGAAAACATGTCCAAAAAAATGTGTTTAGCTTGGTGTTACAGGCATTGATGCTCACAACAAACAACACTACTCAATACATCATGGAAACAGGCCACATACAACCAGGAAGATGCTGTCATGCCACCGAGAAATAAGCCACAATGTTTAGGAAACAATCATTAGGGAGTTACAGAGCATAACAGTCTCCAATTCACTGATCTGTATTTTCTGATGCTGGGCCCATAGAATTTGGCTGGTTCCCTGGTTATTAAGAATATAGCCTTGCTATATTCTGGAAAGCCTTGACTGGTACACACTTCTGAATGTCACTGAAATCACAATCAACTGCAGGCTTAACTAGCTCACATCACTACATTTTTTAAACTACCCTAGGCAATAATGGACCGTCTCATAATATTATACATAAAATTCTGCACTTAATACATTTAGCAGCGTTACAATACACCCAAATCACCTTTAGTCCTATGGTTCATACTTTTAAAAGACAGCAGAAACTCACTAAAGTAAATTAAAGAAGAAACTTGGGGCGCTCACCTAGCCTGAGGTCTACAAGCTGCTAGCAAAGGTGGGCATGCCTGAAGAGTGCTTTATCAATTATTTGCCAAATTATTTGGCATCACTTTTAGCAGGACTTTCCTGATCAGGAAGGCAATGATTTCAATATCCATTGTAGAGACTAGCCAACATATTACAAGTTGCAGTATATCATGATTGCTTGACTATAAGGAAAAACTACCTGCTAGGTATCTGGCCCTCCCTCCTTAAATCTATTGATTTTACCAACCACTCCCTTTCACAGCAATAAGAAGAATTTATCACTCCACATAGAAAACCATACTTGGGAAGCCAGTCACAAAAGACCAGATACTATAGAATTCCATTTATATGAAATGATCAGAAGAGGCAAATCTACAGAGACAGAAGTAGATGAGTGGTTGCAGGGGCTGGAGGGGCACTGGGAGGAAATGAGAGGTGACTGCTAAAGGGCTTCTTTTTGGGATAATAAAATGTAAAATTGATTGTGGTCGTGGCTGCACAACTTTGTGAATATACTAAAAACCACTGAATTGTACCCTAAAATGGGTTAATTATAAGGTATGTGAACTACATCTCAGTAACATTGTTACAAAAACATATTAGGAAAGGAAAACAACCCCAAAGGAGAGGCAAGCAAGAGGCTCTCTCAAATCAAGTCATACCTTAGAAAACAATAGACAAGTCTGATGAAGGAGTTGTTTCTCACACATGATTGTGATTTAATTATCATCACTTTAACTTCTGACTTCACACTTTTAATTCATTTCTTAATTATTTTAGGTTATCAAGTTTCTAACTTTGTTCTCCACAGACAGACTAGGTTGACAAAACAAAACTAAACAACAACAATAAAAACCCAATGACAAAATAATTTCATGCTTTGGGGCTATGTATTACCAGGCAGAAGAGAAGAGTTGAGGTTCATTTTAATGGGGAAAAAATGCCATCAAGTACAAGGGCATCTTATGACTCTTGCTTAAAGCACATTTCCTTGTCAAACCTGCATACAGTTATTCCCTTTACACCTATACAATTCAACAAAAGCAATATTTTATGCCTGTACATTCCAACAAAAGCAATGTTCACTACAAAGAAATGTTGAGCTTCCTGCAACTTTATAACTTAAAAAGCTAGCCAAATTTCCTTAAAAGTAAAATTACTGTTTCCAAAAATATTCAACTCTGTATCCTCATCCTCACCTTCAACAACATACATTGAAGATGGAAAGCACTAAGCCTGCTATAAATCAGAAGCTACAAAACAATTTCTTAAATGACCTTAATTTTCCAAAAAATTAAAGTTATTAGTTCCAAATATGTAGAATGTACTTGGCCCGATTTCTTCGAAATCTGCCTTTAAATTAATGAGAAGTTTCCTTTATTTTCACTAATTCATGAGTTTAGTATAAAATAAACTAACAGAGACTCTGAATAAGTTAACCTGGCTAATGACAAGTAATCAGCTTTCCTCCATGATTAGTCCTCTTCTACATAGGCAGCATAATGAAGTTACAAAAGGTCTTTTTGGTCTATCTATCTTCAACTATTCTTACACTACATGATCAATTAGGGAAAAATCTTACAGATAAAGAGAATATAAGTAGTTTTACAACAAGTTGAGCTTGTTAAATATATTGGTTATGACAAAGAATTTCTG
This sequence comes from Tarsius wallacei, assembly GCA_963574415.1. NCBI lineage: Eukaryota > Metazoa > Chordata > Mammalia > Primates > Tarsiidae > Tarsius > Tarsius wallacei. The sequence goes on along the minus strand of CAUYQG010161081.1, from coordinate 29,579 downwards.
ACACAAAAATTGTTCACTGCACACAGAACCTCAGAGAAGTGATGAAACAAGACAGCTGATGTTAGAAGGTATATGGGAGTAGGGTGGGGTGAGAATTCACAGAAAAATTAAAACCTGGCAAGTATCTGCTGAAGCAGAGCCACTTTTTAGAGGACACAAGAAAAACTGATAGGTCACCTTTTGGTCTCATTAGGGAAGTCCATTTGTTAAGAACTGAAGACCATTTTGCTACAATTCATGCTTCAAAATGCAGTCGTCATACAGTATTTCCAAAAGGATTCGAAAAACTGTAGCACAAAAGAAAATAAATCTAAGAAAATAAATAATCACAAAAACCACCAACATTTTCCAAGGAAATGTGTTCAGAACAGTGGCTTTTACAGAGGATGTGAATTTGTATTAAATGTAACAAAAATTCCCTAAACGAAAACTCATTTCACAGATAACTCATAGTGCATTAATGATTTGATTAATGGTGTATAAACAAGGGCCATAGTTTGTTTTTTTTTTTAGTTAGGTCTGAAAGATCAATATAAATACTGATGGGGGGGAGTGTTTTATACCCCAAACTCCAATATTCCAAGTTCTGTGTCCTGTCCTGTTACTATAATTTGTAAAAATCTTAACGACGCAGTGATTCGTGTTTTCGTAACTTCAATGATGTGTTAGAGGACAATGCATCTTGGTTTGAAGAATTTGTTGTATCCGAAGGCCGGAACAGTACTCGACCACGATGATTAAATACATAAAAGGATGGGTGATTCCTTAATGTATCAAATGTCCTTAAAAGGAAAAAAAGCACCAATTTTAGATAAACCTTTATAAAAGCCTATTTGAAAATAAGCAGGCTTCTAATAAATTATGAATTTGCTATGAGTTACATTTCTAATGAGTATAGATCCAGGAAATCAGAATGTTAATAATAATACTGTATCCCTTTTTTTCCTGTGGTGAGGGGAACCTGGAAAAGCAGCAGAAAGCCTTGGAATATTTTTTATTCAGCCATTCCTTCCAGGATGTCTACGAATTATGAATAATAACACAAATACTAGTTCAACTTTAAATCTAACAGCAGCTCATGCCAAATAGTTTCTCAAAAAACCAACAAACAGATTGCACCTTTGATTATTCTCATTTGGCCCTCACTATTCAATCCATATGATTATTTCACAGATGTTTTCCAAGAATCTTTCAAGTACAACAAAAAAAATTCCTTTTGGCCCTCTGTACGTGCTATTGTCCAAGCACATATATTGTGCTACCACCTACTTAATGTCATTCTGTTTTACTTCTTTCTTTCCTGGCCCCTTGCCTGTGATTCTTGGTAGACTCTTTGTAAGAGCAATGGTGATAGTGAAGTATCCTTTCTACTTTTCCAGTGAGAGAGAGAGATATATATATGGTCTAAAAATGTTCCCAAACACCTTGGTGTATGGCCTTTAGTGTTTGTTTTTAAATATTATTTTCCTGAAAAGAATAGGAGAATGCTTCCTTTGCTAAAAACTCAAATCTCAAAGTCAGCCCACCTAAACATCCAAGCATACCCCTATACAAAACAGCAGGCCTGATATTTGACTATCTAATATGTAAATAATGAACTAAAGGTAAAAGAGGGGGATGAGTTTCCTCTAGCACATAAATGTTGAATGTGACTCCTTCTAAGAAAATATTGTAAAGGGCTATCACTTCCAGGATCCAGAAGGTAGGTGAAGTCCAGAGATGGAACTGAACAAAGCTAAAGGCTGATTCTAGGAAAGTAAAACTATGAAAAAGAAAAGTGAACAAAGCTCACAAAAACAGCTTTAAAGAGAGAGAAAAAAGAAAGCAGAACAAATATATTTTTAATCCAGAATCTGAGAACAGAGTTTATGTCACATACTAGATTCAAGTAAGAGAAGAAATAGAAAATCCCTTATTCTTCCAAAGACTGAGCTGGGACAAGAGACAAGAGGGAGGGAGGAAAACAAGAAGGGTGGGAGAAAAAGAGAAAGGGAGAGCTCGGTTAGGGAGTTTCAGAGGCATTATCTGTCTATATATCTATTTGCATCCATCTGCCCATCAACTAACCAGTATTTTTAAGCAACAAGCAGGCACAATACCTTATTCTACTGTCAATAATCTGGCAATCAACTTTCATTTTTCCTATAATATTAAACACTGTCTTAATGTTTTTACCTTATTATTCATACAAACTGCATAATCAGAATGTAAAAACAAAACCAACATTTACATACTAGCACACATTTTAAGTTATGTGAATAAAGCAAACTCATATGAAATTCAATGCCTATGAAAAGAGAAAGACTTACTTATTTTTTAATTCTGAAGTGGCATCCATGTCTTTAAATTCCCCTGCAATATGAACTATACCATAACAGGTAACTGCAAAGGCCAGAAGTGTCTGAAGAACTATCTGTGAGTATAAAGACTGTGATTACTAAATAACACACAAATATTATAAACACTTACAACATTCTCTCCACCTCTATAGCCTTTAGCAGGTAGTTCTCTCAGGGCCACTCATCAGGGAGCCAATTCTCACTTGAAATGATTTGGACGCAGATGCAATAAAATCTTTTATTTTGGGCTGTAAAAATACTTCTGATGCTTCAATAAATGAACCGAGTGATGTGCTCAAATAAAATCAGAGTACTGAATGGTACTGAGTCACTCAGAACTCAATTATCAAATATTACCTGCCACCAAGACCAATTAGAATCTTGTAATGGTATTATTGTTAAATATCACACATCGAGTACATAAATCATATATGTGCAGTGTAAAGAAAAAGCTATTCAGCTACTCAGGAGGCTGAGGTGGAAGGATCGTCTAAGCCCAAGAGGTCAAGGATGCGGTTATCCGTGATCGTCCCACTGCACTCCAGCCTGGGTGAGAGTGAGACCCTGACTCAAAAAAGAAAAGAAAAAAAAGAAAAAAGAAAAAGAACAAAGCAATAAAAAGATCACTTACCCACCACCCAGTTTAAGAAACAGAACATTCCAAGTACCTTTCAAATCCCATGTGTCCTCTCAATTATATCCTTTACTTTCCCTTTCAGTTAACTATGTCCCCAATTGTGTATTATTCAGCTCCTTGCTTTTCTTGATAATTTTGCCAGCTATGTGTAAATCTCTAAAACGTGTATTGCTTATTTTTGCCCATTTTGAACTTTACTTAAATAGGCTCACATGTATTCTTTTGTGTGTAACTTTCCTAGCTCGACATTATCTGAGATTCATCCCTGCCATAGTATGTAGCTGTAGTCCATTCATTTTCAATGTGTTTTGTACTTTATTATATGAATATACCATACCTGATCCATTCTACTGATGCTGAATATATGGGTTGTTTCCTGATTGTTACTTTTACAATATTAACATGAATATTCTTGGGTATGTCTCCTGGTGCACAGGAGTGGAAACACTGAGTATGCACAAGTTCAACTTTATTAGGTAATATCTAATTGCTTTCCAAAGAGGGTGAGCAAGCAGAAATGTTGAATGTTCAATTTTTTTATTTTTTGAACATAGGATTTATTGAGAGGACAGAAAAGTTCCCACAGTGGGAGGGGACCTGAGGGGGCTACCTGAATGTTTAATATTAGCTATCATGGGATTACAGGCATATTTTCTTGATTGTGATCTTCTGTATTTTTCAAATTTTCAGATTTATACGCAGGAAAAGCTATTAGACATAAATGAGTGTGTGTATACATCACAAAGCAAAGATAATATGAGAAAAAGTTAATAGCCTCATCAACAATACCCTTAATTATAGAAGACTAAAGTAAAAATTATTCACAAGCCATTATTCTGTCTAAATTAAAATCTACTGTCATATGTAATACCAGTTTACATTTCACCACCAGTGTACCAAGACTTATTTCATACAATGCAATCAGACACTTATCTTTGAGTTGTCATGAAAATGTGTTCAAGATAACTTGTTAATAAGAAAGCTAATTATAAAACTATTTATTTATTTATGTATTTAAGGGATAGGGTCTCACTCTGTCACCCAGGCCAGAGTGCAGTAGCATGATCATAGCTCACTGCAGCCTTGAACTCCTGGGTTTAAGTGATTCTCCTGCCTCAGCCTCCACAATAGCTGGGTCTACAAGCATGTGGCCACCACGCTTGGCTAATTATTTCATTTTTGTAGAGACGAGGTCTCGCTTTGTTGCCCAGGTTGGTCTCAAACTCCTGACCTCAAGTGATCCTTCTGTCTTGGCCTCCAAAGTGCTGAGATTACAGATGTGAGACACTATGCTCAGGGGCAAATTTTTTTAATGTGTGTTTTAATTAGTAAAACTATAAACAATACATACATAAATTAAGATAATGTTGCACAGGAAGAAGCCCGAACTGCTATACTCCAAAATGTTAAGGGTAGAAGTGGAATTGCTAAGGAACAGTATCAGTTTATTCGGGGGGGGGGGGTGGTGGAGATAGTGTTTTGATTGTGTGGGGTCAGTTTTAATTTTCACACTTATTTTTTGATTCTGTTACAAAGAACTTACTACTTTTGTAATTTCAAATCCAGTAAAGATAAAAATTGTGAGTGAAACTGGCATATATATCATTTCAGCTTACAAACTATTTCCTGTTTTTCTTTAGTTTTACCACCTATATGTGTCCCTAAATAATGTATTGCTAGCTTTGCTTGTTTTCAAACTTTACATAAAAAGGAACTTTTCTGAAAATTAAAGTCAAATAATCAATGTTTAAGATAATCTGACATTACAGAGTAACTTCTAGAAAGACTATTTCAACTACCATTCTAGAAATCAAATAGATAAATCTTGTAAGGCGTCCACATCTTTGGGTTTTACAATGAGTAATGAAAAAGAGAGAACAGATGTTATTTCATGTCTGAAATATCTTAAGAGAATAAAAGTTAGTTAAAAACGATCATAGAGCTATGTGGCTAATTTTAACAATATATTTTAATGGAATATAAATGACCAACTTACATCTATTGGCAGTGATTCATCTTCCTTTTCTGTTAATCGCATATAAGAACGATCTATAAACCAGAAGCATACCATTAAGGAAATTGTAGCTCATTTTTCTTTCTTAAAATGCAAGCAAATCAATATACCAAAGTGACTGACTTAAATGTACATAAAGTAATGCTAATCCGGATCCCTCAAAACCCACTATCTTCTAAAGCCTCATCTAAAACCTTATCTTAATTAACTATTTTATTTTCATCACGACCTACTTTGTTACCTTATAAAATGGGTATGAGTGATAGGTGAACAAGTATAAGGCAGAAATACCTAAGTATAATTTTCCTTTCATTACTACAGAAAAACTAGAAATCCCAGAAACAAACTGTTTCTTTCACTATGTGGTCAAAGCAATCACAATTATTTAAATTAAAATTCTGCTGATGCCCTGACCTTAGGAGGCAGCAAAGGATAAAAGAAAAGGATCGGGATTTGGAAGCTGATAATCCTAGATCATAGTACCAACTCTTCAATTTACTGGACTTTACTATAATCTCATTCTATTTAAGACACTCTCAGTGATTGTGACATGTATCTCGATTTCTGAGTGGGAGGAGGAGTGTCTAAGAATCAAAGAAGTACAGTGTTTACTTTTTTTATGAGATCCACAACAGTAAAATGGGAATAATGTGAGGAAGAAACGAGATTCGGTACATGATTGGTGCATTGCTATAACAAATTTCATTACAGCAAAGATGAGGCTACCACAGCACCACAGTATGCCATATCTGCTGCCACACTGACATGACACATTTAGACTCAAAGGTAAATATTACTACTCTTTTCTCAACATGAGTGTTATAAAGAGGTTTCGCTGTTGTGCCAAATCCACAAGGCATTCTTATCACCTGAAACATAAAAATACAAAACCTTAATGCTAGATGAACCTAGGACAATCCCTATTTAATAATGCATTTTGGACTAAAAAGCTCAAATGGCTTTGAGTGAATGAGTATTGACTCTTTCTTAAAAGAGAATGTGTCTAGTGACATTTAAGTTTTAACTTACAGGGTTTGTCATAAGGACAGGTGTAAAAGAAAAATCAAACCAATAGCGAAAATAGATCTTGACTAACCTCCTTCTGTCTGTTCCATTCTCAGCTAGATTTCTTGTTTGCATGAAGCCTAATCTGACTCTAACACTGCCTTTAACCAGGCATTTCCTCATCTGTAAAATGAAGGGATTTGACTTCAGTGATCTCCAAGGACCCTCCTTGCCCTATGACTGTATAATTTTACAGCTAAAGCTTATTATAAAAAATAAAAAAAGGACACAGTGCTCCAGCGTATCCTAATCATCTCCAGGACAGTGCTTCTCAAACTAATGTGCATACAAATCACCTGGGGATCTTATTAAAAAGCAGATTCTGATTCAACAGATCTGGGGAGGGGCCTGAGTGTTTTCTAACAAGCTCCCAGGTGATACCCATGATGCTGGCCCGTTGACCACACTTTGAGCAGCAAGGCTCTAGGATACTCTCCTTAACCCTCCAGCTCCCCTGCAAAATGACTGTCCCTGCTTTCATGCATCCTCATATACTTTCAGCACAGCATCTGTATCACTTTATTGTGGTTACTTATTGAGTCACTTGTTTCTCCACTAAACTTTGAAGTCCCTCGGGGCATCACTGTATCTCTAGCACCTAAGCACAGCGCAATTTCAACCAGCGACCCAAGACTGAATTTTATAATGGAGGGTGTAGCACAAATCTTTTGCCCAAGGTCACACAAGTTTAGCAGTAAAGCAAGTTTTTGACAACCAATCCTTTAGACTCCCAGTCCAGTGCTCTTCCCTCTGTACCACAGAGCAATCACTTAACTTCTCAGTCTCTGTCTGGACAGCCCAGGAGTACCCAGGATATTGCCCACCCAGTTGTCATGGGACCACGAGCATCCAGAGTCCTCAATCCCACACTGCCTGATGTGCCCCATGCTGGATCTGACATCACTTGTCCTGGATTCCCGGATAGACTTCCACTCGGAACCCTCTTCCAGACATCCCCCTTCCAATCTTCCTGCAATCCCAGGTTTCCTATTCTCCAAAATTTCAAACTCCAAACCTTCGACCGGGGATCCCTGCACTGCTTTTCTTGGTCACCCCAAACTGAAAGGTCTCAAATGACAGTTCCTTGGACAGTCGGTCCGATAGTCCCTTCGGGTGTGCCCACACACCGCCCCTGGGGTCCCACACGGGAGCTGTCCCCGTCCCCCAGGTACTCACGCTGCGCAGCGGAAAAGGCGGCGTGGGCTAGGGCAAAGAGGCCAATGCCTACCAGCCCCTTCCACAGTGACGGCGCCATGATTCCGAGGGAGCAGCAGCCCAACAAAAGAAGCGAAGGGCGGCGGAGCTGTTTCTTCTTCCACCTGCGGTGTCCGCGCGGCGCCGAAAGATGACGCCACCGAAGTCCTGGGCGCGAAGTGTCCCAGTGGTGGAAAAACCAGAGAGACTTGAGAAAGCGGAAACATGAATGACGGGAAGAAGGGGAAAGCGACACGGAAAAAGGTTCACGAGAGCCTGCGAGCCTGCGCCGTGCAGTCTCTGAGAGGGGCGGAGCTAAGGGGAGGCGTAAACCAAGAGGCAAAAACGGGAGCAATGGGGAAACAGGAGGAAGGGCGCCAGCAAATGAGCGCGGGCCGCGGGAGAAGAGGGCGGGCTTTCTGGGAGGACAGGGTGGGGCCGAAGGGCGAGGCTGGAGGCGGTGGTCAAAGGCCTTAGGTACTGGGTGTAGACCACCGACAGCTGTGTTTTGTTGGTTGATGAGTGTTGGTTTTCCTTCAAGCTGTGCTTCTTTTGTTTTCTCTAGGCCCATTCTGTGCTTCAGCCCTAAGGGATTTAGCGCCGCGGAAGGAGGCAAGGGTGTTAAAGAGAGGAGGCAGATGGAGTGTGGAGGACAACAACCCGGGATTTAGAGTCCCAAACACTTGGCACGCGCGGGAGATGCTCAGTAAATCCTTCTCCTTACCTTCAGAAGGTTTTGGAGAAAGATTCGTGCCCAAAGGCATGTAGTGGCGGCAGTGTTTTGTCTTGAACCAATTTACATTAAGAAAGAAATGAAAGAGAGGAAATTTTTAAATGCGAAATTTTAAAATGCTAACAACGCAGCCTCACCTTGTCTCTGATCAGGATAAAATGTACGCTCTTTTCTCCATTTTTCTTTGTCTTCATCCCCGAAAATGTAGAGGTTCAATAGTGAGCTCCCCTTGACCTCCTTTCACTCTGCTCTCCCCTGACGGAGCTCACTCATTCATTCCCACCGCTTCAGCCAGCATAGATATTATAGTGATTCCAAATCATCACCTCTATCTCACATATCTCTCCTTAGCTCCAGTACTTCATTTCTGACTATTTGCTGGACATTTGTTTTCATGTGAATGATCTTGTGGCAATTCAAACCTAATATGGTCAAAATGGAATTCATCCTGTTTTCCAGAATCCACCCCATTCCTCCAGTGTCCCTTGACTGAGTAGCAAAGCTTTGTAAACTGCATATCACAAGGTAAATGCAAAGTATGATCACCATTCTTTCCCCTAACCCTATTAGAATTCTACACTTTGGCTGCATCAGTTTGCATACCCTCTCTTGCTCAAATATGCCTATCCTGACCACCCTTTTAAAAATTGCAATATTCCCATTCCTGATCCCCTAAACCTGCTCTATTTTTATATCACACTCTAACGTACTATATAATTTACCTAGTTATTATGTTTGTTGTGTTACTATTGTTTATTGTCTTTCTTTGCCCACTGTAATGTAAACTCTGAGAGGGGAGAGATTTCTCGGTGCCTAGAACTTTCACTGTCACAAGGTAGAAATTCAACAAATGTTTGTTGAATGAAAATTAATAAATTATGGAAAAGAATTGGGATGGTATCGCTATTTGAAAGGATCTCTACAGAGTTCTTTCATTATTTTGAACTGGGCTCAAAATCCCTGTGAACACTTAAGTTTCGATAAACCTTTGATTATAAACATTTTTTTATATACTTGAACATCCTTAAAGCTGAAAAAAAGCTAAAAAATAAAGAAGACATCGAAGATTTTTATCATATTTCCTCAACTTTAACTTCTGTCCTTGATTCTATCTTCCAAATCTTTAGTCATGGTCATTATTTTTCTCTGGATCTTCTTCAATTTCATCACCTCTAAGCCAAAATTTTACACAGTACTCGATCAATGTCCAATGCAGTATAATGAATTCCTTGCAAATGTAGTCCTATTTATAAACCTCACAATCAAGAAGAACCAGGAAGTAATCTCTCTGTAGTTGGCAGGAAAGTGCTTCCTTCTCCACCCCTGGGAGTTGGTAAGATAGAAAAGATAATTGACCAAAGAAAAAAAAAATCTTAAGACTTTGTTTTAGCTTGGATAATGGTCAAATTGAAATTAGCCTTTTCAGCTGCCCTGTTAAATTATCTCTTCTAATATCAATTTATCTGAAGCAGAAAATGATTAAGAGTTTTTTTAAAATAGGATCTGAGCTCTGGTTCCTTTCATTTAAAAAGATGAGGTTATAGAAAAAAAGAAGGTCAGTAAGAAATCTGGTATTTGTATCTTAGTCTTCGGGGAAGTGACCCGTTTCCAGATATTATTTTGCTTTCTCTTTTGCTCTCTTAAGATGCATTTTCCACTCTCTTCTTTTTAACCTATTACTCATGTACTGAGTGCCAGAGAAACTAGCTTAGTTTCACATTTTCTAGTTAAATTAAGTTCATGGGGTGGAATTTTAATTGTCTTTTCTGTAGACTTCCAACCTGAAGGGAAGTCAAGGTATTCATAGTCACAGTTACAAAGGACTATATCATTCAAATAAGTAACTTGGGTCCACTCATACATGATTCCCTAGGTTGGAGTTAATCCCAAAGGTGCAAGGCACAGCTAGTGGCAGCAATGTTTTCGTGATCTCTTACAACAAAAGGTACAGCTAGTGGCAGCAATGTTTTCATGACCTCTTACAACAAAATTCAAACCTCATGAGAAAGAGTATCTAAATTCTGAAGTGATCACAGAAATGCCTTTAGAAATGCTCAAAGAAACAGTGATTTTCCATATGCACCATGAACAAATGATGTGGATGTTATTAAAGTGGGGGTAATGATCTTTATGGCATTCTCTACTGAGATGTTATTTGCGAAGACTCATCACGTTTTCCAGGCTGGTTCATTTAATAGGGAAAGCACTACTAGCCCAGAATTGTCTCCAAGTTAATTGACTTTGTCACATGCCACCCAACTCGATGAGTATCATAGTCTACTAATCTATATCTCCATTTTCCATACAGATTCCTTCTCTATCTGGCACACTATGTCCTTTTCTACCTAGTTCAAATTCCACTTTCTAGCCAGTGTAGTGGCTCATGCCTGTAATCCCAGCACTTTGGGAGGATTGCTTGAGCCCAGGAGTTTGAGACCAGCCTGAGTAACATAGCAAGATCTCGTCTCTACAAAAAATTAAAAAATTAGCCAGGCATGGTGGTGTGTGCCATAGTCCCATCTACTCAGGAGACTGAGGTGGGAGAATCACTTGAGCCCAGGAGTTTGAGACTGTAGTGAGTGGCAATCGTGTCACTGCACTCCATCCTGGTTGACAGAGTGAGACCTTGACTCCAAACAAACGAAAAATCCATTTTCCCTGGGAATTTGTTCCCAACCATTGTGGATATCTATAAGAGGTATATATCTATTATAGGCACAAAACCTTTCTACAAGCTGTTTATATTTAGTACAAACTCTCTGGGTAGCACATTCTAGAAGTTTACTACCTGCTGGGTAAAGTAGTATTTTCAAAACTGAAATTACATCCTCTTTACTTTTTGTTTCTTTACAAAAGTGGTGTGTGTTCATCATAAGAAATTCAAACAACAACAAAAATGTATTCCCCTTAAAGCATTAAGTGGTGCCTTGGTATTTTGAGATTTGAATCTTAGTAAACAAGACTGTAATTACAGGATTCATATCTTTAAGGTTTGTTTGTTTGCTGGATAACCATCCAGCATTGGTTATAAGCATATGCTCTAGAATCATATTGGATTTGAATCCTTGCTTTTCTTTGCTACTTCTAGGGGACTGAAAAAGTTACTTAACGTCCCTATGCCTCAGTTTCCTCATTCGTAAAGTGAGGATAATAATAGTGCTTACCTACCAAGATTGTGGTCAGGATTGAGTGAGATGACACATATAAAGTGTTTAAAATAGTCTCACAGTAGCAAGCACTCAGTAAACGTTAGCCATTGTTGTTGTTATTGACCCTTCTAGTTATTTTCCCAAACTGAAAAGATTCCATATCCCTCTTGTCTTTCCTAAAACATCAGTTCATTCTGCCCTTTGATTATTTTAATTGCACTTCTCTAGGCCATTTCCAGATCTATTAATATCTTAGGAGCCGGGCGCAGTGGCTCACACCTGTAATTCCAGCAATTTGGGAGGCAGAGGCAAGAGGACTGCCTGAGCCCAGGGGTTCCAGACTAGCCTGGGTAACATGGCGAGACCTTGTCTCTACAATAAATAAAAAAAATAGCTGGGTGTTGTAGCGCACGCCTGTAATTCCAGCTACTTGGAAGACTGAGGCAGAAGAATCGCCTGAGCCCAGCCCAGCTGGTGGCCTTCAATGTGCCACTGCACTCCAGCCTGGGCGACAGAGTGAGACTTCAACTCAAAAAAAAAATTATATATATATGATAAGGTTTTCATTACCACATCTTCACAAAATATCCTGGGTTACTTGTATGAGGTTAATATGATTATTTATTTCAAATAGCCTTCCTAATGACACTGAAAATCATATTTGCTTTTTGAGTACATCAGGATGGTCTGTTCAGGAAACAAACTGAAAATTCCAGCATCCTTATGTTGAGTTCTAGCTGATAGCTGTGACCTATTCTTTGTTCTACTTGAATGTAGGCATTCTTTATACCACTGCCCTCAGACTGAGTCTCTTTACACCTTCATTTCTTTGGATAATACATGAGCTGTCTCATAGCTTTTTTTTTTTTTTTTTGAGATGGAGTCTCACCCCGTTGCCCAGGCTGGAGTGCAGTGGCACACTCATGGCCACCCCAGCATCGACCTGCTGGGCTCAGGTGATCCTTCCATCTCAGCCTTCCAAGTAGCCAGAACTATAGGCACACGCTACCACACCTGGCTATTGTAGAGATGAGGTCTCGCCAAGCTGCCCAGGCTGTTCTCGAACCTGTGGGCTCAGGCAATCCCCTCACCTCAGCCTCCCAAAGTGCTGTGATTACAGGCTTGAGCCACTGTGCCCGGCCCTCACAGCTTTGATATTATGCATATAACTCCCAAATCTATCCCTGGTCCTGTTTTCACTCCTGAACTGCAGAGCCAAGTTTCTAACTGCTTATGTTGATAACCACACTTGGATGTCCCACTAGTCTCCCTCCCTTTTTTTTTGAGTTGGAGTCTCTGTTACCCAAACTAAAGTTCAGTGGCAATATCATGGCTCACTTCAGCTTCGACCTCCTGGGCTCAGGTGATCTTTCTGCCTCGGCCTCCTGAGTAGCTGGGACTACAGGTGCACACCACAATGCTTGGCTAATTTTTCAATTTTTTTGTAGAGATGAGGTGTTGCTATGTTGCCCAGGCTTGTCTCCAATTCCTGGGCCCAAGCAATCCTCTTGCCTCGGCCTCTCAAATTGCTGGGATTAAAGGTGTGAACCACCACACCTGACCCCTACTAGTCCCTTAAACCCATCCTGTCCATAGCTGAGCTCTACCTTCTGACTCTCATATCAATGTTACTAACAGCCCTCTGAATTCCAGTTATCCAGATTCAAAACCTTGGGACCACCTTTCAATTCTTCTTTCTCAGGCAGTCCCCTCACACCAATTCAATCAGTTGTCAGAACAGGTTGATCCTACCTCTGCATTGACTCTTGCATGCAGCTTGCTAATGGTAGCATTCCTGCTGCATCCTCTAAGTTAAGGCCTCATTACTTTTCAACCAGATGACTTTTCTAACCTCCTAACTCGCCTCCTACTGCCCATCTCTCCACATTTCATTCATCCCCCTTTTTGTTGCCAAATTAATATTGGGGAGGGTTTTGATCAGCAAAATGAATGAGCTGAAAATTTCTGTGGCATAGAGACCTTCCACAATGACCCCAACCTAGTTTTTCAGCCTCTCCCTCAATACGTGAGTTAGTTAACTCAGTGTTTATCAAGCACATCGAATGAATCAAGTACAGTGTGGACTTAAACTTATCTACACTGTTCAATTATCAAGTATTTACTCAATTGAGCCCTCTTTCAGTTCATCCTTGAATTGAATCTATGTACCCAGGGAAATTTAATGTTACCTGCAAACATAGAGAATTCTTTGGCACTCAATTAAATTTAAGAGACATTTAGTGATGCACATATACGTTTCATTGAGTACCTATTTTGACTAGGTCTTGTGCTAGATGCTGTCAGTAAAGAAGTGAGGGCTAGTTTCTGCCCTCAAGGTGCTCCAGACCTATAGAATAACAAACTTGTAAATCAAACATGATAATACCTCAGGAGGGCTAGGACAGAGGTTTGCCCAGGGGGCCATGAAAGCCCTTTTTGAAGAGTGGCCCTTAACTTAGCCTGAGGGCAACCTGGAATGTTTAATCTGGGCTTTGTAAGACAAGTTAGTCAGGTGACCTTTAATCTGGGTTTTGTAAGACAAGTTAGTTAGGTACGAAAAGGACTGAGGACTATCCAAGCAGAAAAAAACACATGAAAAGGCTCATAGATGGCATGAAACCACATGAAGCATTCAGGGAACTACAAGGAGTTCAGAATTGCTGAAGCAAAATGTATTTGGAGAAGGACAGGATTTAAGGGTGGGAGAAGAGGCAGTCTGGAGGCAGGGCATGTGAAGACCAGGATAAGGAGCCAGAAGTAAAGGCAAGCGGGGCTTTTAGAGGGTTTGGAGTGGGATGTGATATATATAGACAGATTTGCGCTTCAGAAAGAGACCTCTCATAGAAGTGTAAAGGAATGATCAACGGAGACTAAGGAAAGGGTCAGTACACATTTCTGGCAAAGGCCAGATAATAAATATGTCAGGCTTTGCAGACCACAGTCTCTTTTACAACTCTATCCTTGTAGTGCAGAAGCAGCCATAGACAATTAGTGAACAAATGGACATGACTGTGTCCTATAAACCATTATTGATGGAATTTGAAATGTGAAGTTCACATCATTTTCACGTGTCACAAAATATTATTATTTTTTTTTTTATTTTTCAACCCTTACAAAATGTAGAAACCTTTATTAGCTTCAGGTCATATGGAAACAGGTAGCAGGCTAAATTTGGCTCTTGTCTGACTTTTTATAATCTCTGGACTAGAAGATGGGCGTGCAGAGAATGTAGACAACTCTTTTTGAGAGACTTATGTTTAAAGGAAAAGAAGAGACAATACAGTAGCTAGAGGGGGATATAGAGCTGTTTCTATAACCCCTGAAAGAGACCTAAAAATGTTTATAAAGAACAGAACAGATAATGGAGAAGTAGTCACTAAAGATGATGGGGGTGAGGTGGGAGGATTGTTGGAGTAGATCCTGGAAGAAACAGGAAGAAAGTGATGGAATTCAGAGTACCAGTTGAGGAATTAAGAACCTAAGGAAGGAGGAACCAGAGAACATAAGGAAGGAGGAAACACCTCTTCCACTGAGGATGGAGGGGAGGAAGAAAGGATGGGCACTGATGGGATATTTAGGTAGACTGCAGGGTAGGATTTTCCCAGAATGCCTTGATTTTCCCATTGACAAGGGAAGCAGGGCTGGAATTCTGGGTAAGTTGTCTTGAAGTCACTCAGGATGATGCCAAGGCTGGGAAGGGAATTAGGGGAGGACAGAGAAAGCCCATGAACCAGATACCTAAGTACTCAGTGAATGTGTGACAGCGACCGTTAGATGAGGACAAGGAAGAAAGGAGAAGGTGTTAGAGCTTCAATAAAGGGCGGAGGAGTAATGGGATTGGAATAGCAATGGGAAGTAAGCAAAGTGCTAACTCCTCCTTCAGGCCACATGATACAGGGTGTGAGTTGTGTGAACTTGTGTATGTGTGTGTAGGACAATGCTAAATGAACAGTCTCCATTTGCAACAGCTTCTTTTTTTATTTTTTTGTTTTTGAGTTGGAGTCTCACTCTGTCGCCCAGGCTAGAGTGCAGTGGCACACTCATGGCCACCCCAGCGTCGACCTGCTGTGCTCCGGCGATTCTTCCGCCTCAGCCTTCTAAGTAGCCAGAACTACAGGCGCGCGCTACCACGCCTGGCTAATATTTTATTTATTGTAGAGATGAGGTCTCATCATGTTGCCCGGGCTGGTCTCAAACCCACGGACTCAGGCAATCCACTTGCCTTGGCCTCCCAAAGTGCTGGGATTACAGGCTGAGCCACCGAGTCTGGCCGCAACAGCTTCTTGGCATGTGATATCCTGGGAGATATTCAGGGCTGGTAATGGGAGGAGATGGAAGGGCCATCAATGCAGCAACTGAGAGGGTTGGGTAGATTATTCACAATGGAGGGCATTCCAGAGAGTACACTCACAAGAATTGGCAGGAAGGGCAGTAGTGACAGGTGAGACTGAGGAGTGGGGGTCAGTAGTAGAACAGCATTGGACGGAGAGAGAAGTACATTCTGGGGTATTCGAAGGCTTATGGGGATTGCCTACCTGGTAGAGTTATTGCCATCTCAAGATTTCTCCTGGAACTCTGATACAAAGAGGTTGCTGAGGATCATACTAAGGTGTTGGGGCCACATAAACAGAGGTAGAGTCTGGGGGTTGAAGACATTTGCTAACTCTGATCAGTGGTCAGGGGAGCAGTCTGTGACCTTTTTTTTCTCCAAGTTCCAAAATACTCACAGAGCGAAAAGTGGTTGGAATGAGTGGTTAGGCCTGAAGAAGCAGGTAAGCTCATTCACCAGGTCTGAGGTGACTAAGATAGGTCTGGGGAGTCTGGGAAGGATCCTAATCTCGGTTTCTTGCCTCTACAAAGCCCAGTTCTGTGTGAATAAGGCAGTGTAGTTCCACTGGAGTCTGCGTATAGGGGACAGGCAGCCGTGAAGTTTCTTGGGAAGACACAGACAGAACCCAGGTACTAAGAGGAGAAAATGGGCACACAGTCACTGGCTCTGGTCTGGGGCAGAACTTGGAGTTGAACATTATTCTATTTTTTTTTTAAGTTCACTGTCCTTAGAGCTTAAAGATCTGGTTAGTGGAGGTGAATACACACTGGGGCAACTTGGAGTTGCCTGTGCGTTGTTTTCACAGGGAGATTATGTGGACATGAGACGGAAATGTTTGAGAATCATGAGTTCTAGGAAGAATGATAGGAATTGAATTTATAGTAGTACCAGTGATGGTGTGAAAAATTTGAGAAAGAACATGTATTTGTAGGAGGAAACCGTGAGCTCATTTCAAAATACTTTTTGGTTTAGAGGGTGGTAGGAGCTTCAACAGGATATGATCAGAATCCAACAGGTAGAGGCCTGAAGGTCGGGTGGCAGGCCAGGGCTTGAGCCTTGTAGAACATTAATGTTGAAATGAAAGTCTAGAAAAAACAAAGAACCTACACAAACTAAAAACTGATATGAGAAATATGGCAAAAATAGGAATCCACTGTTCTCAAAGACAAAGCTTGAGCATGAAAGTGAGAACTGTGAAAATGCTGGTGAGAGAGGTTGACAGTCCGAGAACAGAAAAAAATACTGTTTGGGGCAATGCTGAGGAAGAGAGATGAGAGATAGGAACCAAGGGTGACTTCCGAGCTGGGAACATTTGCTTTTAAAACTAGCAGTAAAAAAGGAGCAAGAGGAGAATGTGAAACCCATTCCACCAAAGATTTCTTCTTCAGAAGGGGAGTGTTTGCCAGCACTGGTAAATATGAACATAAATCGACTGACTCTTCTTTGAGAGGTTGATGAGTTTCTCTATGCAGGTTTCTGACACGAGCGATGACATATCAGGTGATTACATGCTAAGAAAACCAACTATGCGCACACACACAAAATCCACGGCTTTGAGTCAATTCTTTTATTAACCGCTATAGTATTTTTTTTTCAATGAGGACAGAACAAGGAGAATCCGATTTAAATTACAGAGATGGAGAGTGAGGCCACTCCCGAGGGGACAACTTCTTATCCTGTTAAGAGACACTGGGGGACGATATTGAGATGGGTTATGAAAGATCGATTCCCTGGAGAGCTCTAAGAATAGGATCAAAGTAGATAGACCGCAGTCTGCCTCTGCTTGATTACACTGAGCCCATGTTTCTTTAGCAGAAGGCAATGAACAAGATCCGATGGCCTTTCATTCCCTGGCAGCGCCTGAGTACGCGTGTCCAGGAGCAGAAGGGCAAAGGAAAAAAGAAGAGCGAGCTGGGGATGCCACGGTCCCTTTAAGAGCGGCGGCGGCGGCGGCGGCGGCGGCGGCAGCGCGCTCCGACGGCTTGCCTCGGGCCCCGCCCCTTTCCCGTGAGCCCTCGGGGAGTGGTCCGACCGCTGGCGGCTGCCGGTGAGGAGAGGGGCGGGGGGCGGGGGGAGACATGGCTCCGCGCGGCTGGCGGCGGGCGCCCCTCCGCCGCGGCGTCGGCGGCGGTGCCCGGGCCCGCCCGCTCATGCGACCCCTCTGGTTGCTCCTCGCAGTGGGCGTTTTTGACTGGGCAGGGGCTTCGGACGGTGCCGGCGGAGCGACGGGAGCCATGGACGAGGAGATCGTGTCCGAGAAGCAAGCCGAGGAGAGCCACCGGCAGGACAGCGCCAATCTGCTCATCTTCATCCTGCTGCTCACCCTCACCATCCTCACGATCTGGCTCTTCAAGCACCGCCGGGCCCGCTTCCTGCACGAAACCGGCCTGGCTATGATTTATGGCAAGTGCCTGGATCACTGTGCGCCCCCAGCACTGTCCCTTTTTCTGCCCGCTGGCTGCTTCGCCTCCTCATCCGGCCCCACTCGGCCTACGTTCGGCTCCCCTTCTAATTCCTTCCATTTTCTGCCTCGCCTTCCCCCCGCGTTCCTCTGCCTCACCCCCCTTTTTTCTGTTACGCCCCCCGTTTCTCTGCCTCGCCCCCTTCCCTACTCATCCTTGCCTCCCCCCTTTTCTCTTCCTCGCCACACCTTTTTTCGCCTCCCACCCCACCCCCTTTTTCCTCCGCACCCCTCCCCCCTTTCTCTGCCTACCCAGCTCGGGACCTTGGGCTGTAGATGGGAAGGGAGTGGGTGCGGTGTCTCGGATTGGGCTGGGGACTGGGGGAGGGGAAGACACCATTGCGATCCGTTTCTCTGGGGTGTCAGTTTGTTTAAGGTTCTTTGAGGCTGCAGTAGTGTATCTACTGCTCAGAATCTGACATTCTTTTGGAGCCATAGTCGACCTTTACTCATCACCTAGCTCTTGCTACGCCCTGTCCTTTCGAGGCTGAAAACGAAAACCTTACTCCTGTGGAGCCCAAGTAAAAATGTGAACGTGAAATAGGCTACAGATGGCTTAGGGCATTTTTAATGACGTCCTGTTTATTGTACTATGCCTGTAATGTCTGATACGGATACGTATGGTTGACCCTTCCAAGTCAGTCGTACAGAAGTGAGGACGAGGACCAGGAAGAGTTAAGGTCCTTCCAGCTGTATGGTGTACTATACGATGATCAGGACAGTTGAGACGAACAGTAATTACAAACACCACGCATATGCAGTATGGGTGACTTGCTGTTGGCATAAGGTTATCGACTGGTTGTTGAATAAATGGCTTCGGCTTTTGTGACTTGGTGTTCTTTCTTTTTGAGATTTCTTTGTTTATTTTTACCTTTTAGTGACAAGAGGAGAAAAGTAAATCAAACCATGGGCACAGAGGTATTTTGAGCTGTGCTGGGCCTCATGAGGGGAAAGGAAGATGCATAGTGCTGACCGTCTTAATCTGACTGTGAGGGTATTGCTGAAGAGATGAGGGTGGACAAACAATCCTTTCTGTGTAGTACATGTGTGAAGATGATCTTCATCTGATACAGTTTTAAACTGATGAGCTTGTTGAGGTTTGTGTCTCAGACTTGCAGATAGGTAGAGGAAGCTTTGGCACAAAAAGACATTTCTTCATACAACCCCTTCCTCCCAGCCCTTTCCAGTAAATCCAGACTTTTGGAATGTGCATCTCAAGGGTAGCAAGGAAAGGTAATTGTGTGTCTCAGGAAAATGTGTAAACTCAGGGTTATTTTTTGTTTGCAAGATAATACAATTCTAGGCCTGTGTGTACTCTTCTCACTAGGAAACCTAGTTTTTAGACATATTAGGTGGTTTTATATTTCATTTTTTTTGCATTCATTTGCAGTACCCTTAAGCCAAATTGGCCAGATAAGCTATACATTTCTATAACATTTTTCTGTGTAATAGTTCGTAATTTATTTATTATCCTCAAAGAACATGTGTTGGTCAACTGCTATGTATTATAAACAAAAACTACAAAGAGATATAAAAGACCCTTGCCTTCAAGGAATTTATAGAGAGGCTATATAAAGAAAATAATGGCATCTTGAATTTGGTTAAGTGCCAAATAAATATTAAAGCGTTAAAATAAGGAACTGATCATAGATACCTCTTTTTTTAATAGAGAGAGATAGTATGATGTAGTTAGTTGGCTTTAGACCAGAGGTCAGCACTTTTTTTTTTCCTGTAATGGGCCAGATAGTAAAGATTGTCGACCTTGTGGGTATGTAGATCTCCATGTCTCTGTTGGAGTTTCTTCCTTTTTTTTTTCTTTTTCAAACCTTTACAAATGTAAAAAACATTTGTAGCTCTTGGGCCATATGAAAAAAGATCAAGGGCTGTAGCTTGCCAACCACTGCTGTAGAGTCAGACCTGGATTCCTGTCTCATTGTGCCAATAGTTATGTAGTGATCTTAGGCAAGTTCCTTACCCTCTTTTACCCTCATTTATATGTTGAGGGTAGTAAGGTTAACAAAGTTTGATAGCAGGACTACTGCGAGAAAGAAATGTTTCTAGCTTAGTAACTGATCCCTAAGTAAATGCTCAATATATGATAGCTGTGCTATTATAATTATTATTACTGTTACAACTGCGTTTTCTCAGGTTAGGCTTAGCACAGTTCTTTTAGTTGTTCAGTCTTGTAAGTCAAGGGGCAGACATAGTATTTTTTAAAAACTGAATTTTTTGAATTGCCCTGCAAATATTTGCTCTTTGGTAGCTGACATCATTATCCTCATCTAACTCTTGGACTGAAGTAGAAAGATAAGATTACTGATTGTATTTTGTGAAGGTTCTAAGTTAATAAAAAGTGATAGAGTGCATTGGTGTTGATATTTTGTGAAGGGGAAACAAGGGTATCTCTTATGGAATATAAAGTGTAAGAGTATTAGTCTGTGGAATCAAATCTAGGATTGACTTGGCATTTTTTAGCCTGTCCCATTTTCTCATTATGGGCAGGGGGTGCTGTGGACCAAATAGCCTCCTAACTAACTCCCAAATCCAGTTCAAAAATAAGTGAGATTGGGTCAAAATGTTTTCTTTCTTTCTTTCTTTCTTTCTTTCTGCTTCTTCTTCTTGTTCTTTTTTTGTCACCCAGGCTGAAGTGCAGTGGCACAATCTCAGCTCACTGCAGCCTCAACCTGGGCTCAGGAAGCCTCCCACTTCAGCCTCTTGAGTAGCTGGAACTACAGGCACATGGCACCACACCCAGCTAATTTTTGCATTTTTTTGTAGAGACGAGGTCTCTCGCTATGTTGCTTGAACTCCTGGGTTCAAGCAATCCTCTCTCCTCAGCCTCCCAAAGTGCTGGGATTACAGGCATGAGCCACCACACCCAGCCCAAAGTATTTTCAATACCATAGAAATTGAAGTTTTCTAATCTTAATTACCATCTGTCATTTATCTTTACTTATGGCTCTTGCACCATCATAGCTATCACGTTACTATATTATTTTAACACTTATTTTTCAGTGTGACTTCCAGGTGCAAAGGGAATGCCTAAACCTCCAAGATTCGGCCCACTGGTGATCTTACCCTGTAATATCGGGTTAGCTGCTTGAATACTGGAAAAATGCTATTAAAAATAGGCTTTTCCTTCAGCTTTTTTAAGAAGCAAGGGTAAAAAAAAGTTTAAATTGCCATTGTGGTCAGTTTCTAGATTGTAATATAGACTAATTGCTCCAGCTATAAGCACACACTCTCAGAGCACCCACATGTTTTGTTCATTGGGCTAGCTTTCCTAAGAAGCTTAAAAGTGAGTCACTGTTAGTAAACATTGTTGAGGTAGTTAAGACTGAAAAGTGATCACTCACCGAAATGTGCTAACATATGTTATAAAAAGCAAAAGGTAGAAGAAATATTTGTTTCACCTTAAACTTGAGGCATCCATAGTTCTAGGTTTAACTAATGTGATTCATTAATAAACATTTATTAGATGTCTGTGATGTGACAAGAAATATAGATATGAGCCATAGTCCCTGCCCACAAAGCACTCAATGGGTAATGTTTTTAGACACTGTTATGCACTTCATGAGTATCATTTCATTTAAACCTTATAACAACCCTATGAGATGGATGGTATTATCTTTCCCATTTTACAGATGAGGAAATTGGGACTTAGAGAGGTTAAATGGCCTTCCTGAAGTCACATAACTTGTAAGTATCAAGCTAGGATTCAAACCTGGTCAGTCTGGCTCAAAAGCCCCCACACCGTTTTGCCTCATTTTGAAGAGATAAAACTTAACTATAAAGACAAAGCAAGTTAGTATTATCGTTACTGCATATGAGGAAACTGAAGTTCAGTGAGAGGTTATCTACCCTAAGGTCGCTGACTGGAACTTGATAGAGCCAGAATTCATACATCTCTCTGACTCTCAGACATGCTTTTCTCCCATACTGTATTGTAATCAGTCTCATAATATGAAATAAGGTGATCATACTTAAAGTTGTAGTCATTTTGAAGGTGGGTTGTGAGGGAAGCCTGGGAGAGAATGAAGACCTAAACCATTCTGGTTCTCCAGAGAACCACTGGAGAAAATTGGTCCTTCATATCTCCAGATTCCACATTCACAGGTTCCACATCCGTGGAATCAACCAACCACGGATCAAAAATATTTTTAAAAAGCAACAAGAAAAAAATACAAATTTTTAAAAACAGTATAATGACTATTTATATAGCATTTACATTGTATTAGGTATTATAAGTAATCTAGAGATAATTTAAAGTATATGGGAGAATGTGCATAGATTGTATGCAAATACTATGATGTTTTATATCAAAGACTTGAGCATCCAAGGATTTCACAGGGGTCCTGGAATCAATCCACCACTGATACTGAGGGACGATTGTATGGAGGCTTTGGAATGAGAAAATCTAGATTTCAATTCTAGCTTTGTCATTTGATGACAAATAATGTTGAACAAGCCACTTATCCCTATTTATAGATGAGGAAACAATGACAGAGATGTCTTAAGGTTCTAAGGTCCAAATAATATATGCAGAAACAATTAGGATAGGGATTGGTTCAAAGTCCTAGGTAAAAGGACTCCCTTAGGGAAGAGGTTTAGCTTTCCTGAGATGGGAGCTGAAGAGAAATGAGCTTATTCTGAGATAGAGAGGCTTGGAATCGAGGAAGCCTAAATCAAATGGCACCCAGCTTCTCAGAAAAGTAGACAGTGGGGTTGAGGACTTGAGAAGGAGGAAAAAGGTTGGAAGAGCCACTGTTGAGAATGTGCTAGGAGACAAAGATGGATAAATGCATGTAAAACTAACCAGATGTCAGCAAAAGCCTTGACTTGAAGTTGAATTAGCTTTTAACACAGAATCTAATAGCATTCTTCAAGCAAGTAATACATATTTATAAATATTATATACCATATATATTATACACACACACACACACACACACACAGACACACACACACACACACAGTTTTTAATCTGTAGAAATTTTATCAGTTTTGGCCGCACTTAAAGCCCCAGTGATGTTTTAGGTGACTAGGCTTGAAGAATGTACTGAAATCCAAGAGAAAACCAGTCTCCACTGCGAACTGGGAGAATCATACAATGGTGGAACCTTGGGTGATGCTGAGTTTCTCATCACTGGGAGGTTTTCCAACACAAGTGGGTCAGGAATGTGTAGGAGGGGAAGGACTTCTCTGTTTTGTGAAAGCTATCTCTTTGTGGTTGTGTTCTTTGTTGCCTGTTAGTGGTAATTTAAAATTTCATAATATCAATATTTTCTGTGCCTCTCTTTATGTAGGAGGCTAGAAGTTTCTGCTTTATCCTCTTAACAAAGCACTCTTTTTGTGTCCTTTCACTTTACTGAGAATTGCTTTAACTCCATGATTAGGATTTGACCTTTTACAGAGCCCATGTTAATTTAATCTGTCAACTTTTTCAAATAAATTTTTATTTTTCTGATGCCTGATGCCATAATAAAAGAACTTTTATTTTTTCCAACCTAAGTAATTGTTCTCCATGCTGTTGTTTTGTCTACCAAGGTGTGTGCTTCAAATTTGTTCTAGTGCTGAGCCCTCCTCTTGGCACACAGTGATGTTTCAGCATAGGGTCAGGCAAGCAGTATAACCAGTGGCTACTGTTCATGCATGGTTGGGCTTGGGGATGTGGAAAGAATTCATGCTGCCGTTATGTATTTGGTGTAGCTTATCTGTGATGTTTGCATGTAAATCTAAAAGGGCAACTTTTACAGAGCTTCTTAATTAGGTTTGTGGAATTGTAGAGAAAAGAGCTGTTGCCTTTTTTTTTTTTTTTTTTTTTTGAGTTGAAGTTTCACTCTGTCGCCCAGGCTGGAGAGCAGTGGCACACTCATGGACACCGCAGCTGGAACCACAGGCGCGTGCCACCACGCCCGGCTAATTTTTTGATTTAATGTAGAGATGAGGTCTTGCCAAGTTGCCCAGGCTGGTCTTGAACCCCTGGACTCAGGCAATCCTCTCGCCTCCACCTCCCAAAGTGCTGGGATTGCAGGCATGAGCCACCATGCCTGACAAGAGCTGTTTCTATACCATATAGGCAGGATAATTGTGTATTTATAGCTTTTTCTTTCCCAGGTTGTGCCTGTCAAGCACAGCTGATACCTAATAGCCACTTTATTTTGTTTTCTGGAGGTGAGATATTTTTAAAGCATATCTTTCATTTTAAATTTGAATCTTTGTTAAAACTTTATAAAAGTTGACATCGGCCAGGCGCGGTGTTTCAAGCCTGTAATTCCAGCACTTTGGGAGACCAAGGTGATAGGATTGCCTGAGCCCAGGGGTTCGAGACCAGCCTGGGCAACTTGGCGAGACCTTGTCTCTACAATAAATAAATAAAAATTAGCCAGGCATGGTAGCGTGCACCTGTAGTACCAGGTACATGGAAGGCTGAGGCAGAAGGATCGCCTGAGCCCACCAGGTTGAGGCTATGGTGGCCGTGAGTGTGCCACTCTACTCCAGCCTGGGTGACAGGGTGAGACTCCTATTCAAAAAAAAAAAAGTTGACATCATTGTACTGTTCACCAATTAATCATTACTACTCTAAAAAAGTATGTGATTGTACGTTGACTAGACAGGTCCCTCATCCCTGCTTCCTTCTTCCTTCCTGGTCAACTACTGATTACACTCCCTTGTTTCTGCTTCATCACTGCTCACTGGACTTTGGCTTCTACCCCCGTTACTCCATTGAAACGGCTCTTATCAAGGTCACCCATGATCTCCTTTTTCCACACCCAATGAATACTTCTAATGCCTGCCTTACTTAATTTTGCTGCAACATTTGATAGCTTTCATTAATTCCTCCTTCTCAAAAACAATTTTTTCTCTTTCTGAATTCTTTGTCACCACATTTTCCTTTTTTTTTTCCTTTCTACTTATGTGGCTTTTTCTTCTTAGAGTCCTTCATCAGTTCTTTCTCCTCTACCAGCCTCTTAATGTTGGCTACTAATAGATAAAACCCTGGGCCTATATCCATAGTTCTCTTCCCATGTTATTTGCTCCCCTATACCTGACTTAGGATTGCCAAGCATGTATGTTCAGGTGAGACCTCCCCCATCCAGAAATGAATGTAGCCTTTTCACCTGTAAATCTTTATTCTGTCTGTGTTCCCTGCCTCATTGAATGACTCTGCTATTCACCTAGGTGCTCAGACCAACTCATCTATCTGGTTACCAAGTCAATTAAGGGCCCTCTTAGTTGTTAATCTTTCTTCCCTGCAGTCTATTCTATTAAGTCACTAAATCTTTCTAAAATATGGTACTTTCTAAAAAAATTTTCTCCCTGTCACTACTCTCTTAGATTAGGTCCTGAACTCTTATTGCCTGAATTACTGCAATGGTTAGGTATCTACCTTTTTAAGCCCTCTCTAGTCTAGACCAGTCTTTCTAAAGTAGAAATCTGATGTCAAGGTCCTGCTTAGAACCCTTCTGTGACTTCTTTTGCTTTTGGGATAAAGTACAAACTCCCTTCTCCAACATACAAGGTCTTTTATGATTAAGCTCCTGCCAATAATTCAAACCTCAACTCTTGTCACTTTATAAGCCAGCCATACTGAACTGCTTGTGATTCCCTGAATGAGCTGCGTTGTCTCCTTTTCCCTTGAGTGGGTATGTACTACTGTTCCCCTACTTGGAATATACCCTTTCTTCTGTTTTGTTACCTGCTCAGGTGACATCTCTGGAAAGACTTCCCTAATGTTCTACTCCCTCAGGCTTTCTTAGGTCTCTTTTTTTGTTTTTATAATACCTTATATACATATATATTGCATTGTGATTATTTATTTGTGGTTGTGTGATTATTTATTGGTGTTATTTGGTCTGTTTTAACTAGCTGGACTGAATGTTTCTTGAGGGAGGGACTTTGTTTTCATCTCTGGACCCTGGAGTCCTACCTAGCATAGTACTCCATTCACATATTAAACAAATGGCTGGCTGTTCAAAATGAAAGGCAATAGGAAGGCAAAATGTAGTTAGTAGTGGTGTACTGTACATCTTGGAGTTAAGGAAAAAGTTCCAGAAGTTTGGGTTTAATTTGTAGTTTTGGTACATCCATACAATGGAATATTATTTGGCCATAAATAATGAATAAAGTTCTGATACATACTACAACATGGACAGACCTTGTAAACATGCTAAGTGAAAGAAGCCAGAAACACAGAAACAAAAGGCCACATATTGTAGGAGTCCATTCATGTGAAATGTCTGGAATAGGTAAATTCTTAGAGAAAGTAGACAAGTGGTTGCCAGGGGTTTGAGTTTAGGGGTAGACGAATAGAGAGTGACTGCTAATAGGTATGGGCTTCCTTTCTGGAGGGGATGAAAGTGTTCTAGAATTAGATAATGGTAATTGATATACAGCCTTGTAAATATACTAAAGACCACTGAGTTGTGTAGTTTAAAAGGATAAACTTTTGATGTATGAATTAGATATCAGTAAAGCCATTATTAAACAGCTACAGTTGATCAATATAGTATTACAATACCCAGAATATTGTACATATTTTAACATCAATAGGATAACCCATATAAAATCCTAGCAATATGTTGATCTCATAGTGCCAGATTCAGGACTTCTATTCCATGTTTTGATTTTGGAAAAGATGTTTTAAAATTAAAATCTGACCTTTTAGTAGTAGAAGAACTCAATCAAATCTACAAATATTATTGACTTTTCAATTTGTTAAATGTGCATTACTTGGCCAGCTATGTGCTTTGGGAATAAACTTAGGAAGTGTACATTTTTAAGTCTTGTGAATTGATGGACAGAAGTAGAAAACATTTCTAACGTGATTGCATTCTTAAGTTGGGACACCTTGGAGCATATTCTGTGTATGGATGATATGAAGATGTTTTCTTATTTCATTACCTTCATCATCTTTTTTTATATATTGATCTAGAAATGCAATAATCTACTCTGTTACCCTAGGGAATTTTTTTTCTTTCCCATCCTATTGAATTATATGAAGATTGGGCTCTTAGATGTGTGAATTTAGTAATACTTTAAAATCTAACTGCATTCAGTCTAAAAATTTGTTCTGAACCACTTAAGAGACTTTCTGTTATCAATCCAGAATTATGTGTGGGGTACAAAAGAAGTAATCTCTGTTCACAAGAAGATCTTACATTGTTCTTTTATTTCCAGGTCTTTTGGTGGGCCTTGTTCTTCGGTACGGTATTCATGTTCCAAGTGATGTAAATAATGTGACACTGAGCTGTGAAGTGCAGTCAAGTCCAACTACCTTATTGGTAAATGTTAGTGGAAAATTTTATGAGTATACACTGAAAGGAGAGATTAGTTCACATGAACTCAATAACGTTCAAGATAATGAAATGCTTAGAAAGGTAAGTTCTTAAAGGGAATCTTTGAATATTTTTAAATGTATAACTAGCAGTGAAATGATTCATAAGAAAAATAAGTAATACATTTTAATGATATTTAAAATAGTTAGTCTTTTACACCTCTTATCAACAAGGGTACCTGAACGAAACATTTTTGTATGCCTAACCCCTAACTGTACCCCACAATAACATAATAAAAAAATAAAATAAAATAAAATAAAAATAAAATAGTTAGTCTTTTAAAATGTTTTAGTCCATTTTACCTCAATTAACGAATGTAATAATGCAAGAAAATGGATATGTCTGTGCATCTCATTTTCTGATTGGGGCTAAAATACTATATAACCCTTTTTAAATTTTTGAGCTGGGGTCGCATTCTA
This sequence comes from Tarsius wallacei, assembly GCA_963574415.1. NCBI lineage: Eukaryota > Metazoa > Chordata > Mammalia > Primates > Tarsiidae > Tarsius > Tarsius wallacei. Next base: position 1,900 of record CAUYQG010161081.1, on the reverse strand, counting down.
TTGCCCAGGCTGGAGTACAATGGCACAATCACAGCTCACTGTAGCCTCAACCTCCTGGGCTCAGGTGATTCTCCCACTTCAGCCTCCCGAGTAGCTAGAAATACAGGTGTGTGCCACCATGCCTGGCTAATTTATTTTTTTATTTTTTGTAGAGATGAGGAGGTCTTGCTATGTTGTCCAGGTTGGTCTTGAACTCTAAGGCTCAAGCAATCCTCCTGCCTCCACCTTCCAAATTGCTAGGATTAAAGGCACGAACAATCATGCCTAGCCAACCCTTTTTGTTTCACTCTGTTGTTTACAATTGTGATAAACAGTGACCCGGATTTTAAATGCATAATTTAAAAGCGTTTCTTTCTATTTATATATGGTCCATATAGTTTTATAGTATTTCAACACTTTGGGTTTGATACTTCCTCAATATTCTATTAATATTTCTTTGAATTTTTTCTCGCCTTGCTCATATTCTATACTGAGCACAATTTAATCTTTCTTTGATTCACAATCTGGCACATCTTCAGGGGCCGTTAGTCTCGGTTGCTGTGCCACGCATAAAGCTTCATGTAGGAGGTTGAGTTGCAATCATTTTACTGACTCCCAGACACTGCTGGAGCTGCTTTCTCCTGTCCCCCTCATAGTTTCTATCATGAAATTTCTCAGTGTCACTTTGCTCATGTCTCTTTGTGTTCACCCACTCTTGGCTGTTTGCCTCCGCTTCTCCTGTCTCCTACATTGGCAGGAGTTGATTTAATAGCTACTTAATTGTGTTCCTGACCATCTTTAACGCTTTTAAAATTTCACATGAACTTAAAGTTTACTTTGCAGCAAGAGTTCTTTTCACTTGTGGAAAATTCCAATTCCTTAAAAGTTCTAGTAAACTAAATTTTTGCCTGGGTATGTGTGTGGCTGCTTTGTGTTCATGTCAAATTCTGCTGCAGCCTTATGAACAGAAAGGGGCTTCTGCATTTTTATAGTGAATAGGTCTTAAAATGAGTAAGCTATCAAGATTAGAAATCTCAGTTGAACAGCAACTTTTTGCTACAATGTGATGTTATATACCTTTAGAGATGTTACCTGTATAAGAAGCTTGTTTCCTCTTGCCAACAGTAATGCCATACCCTTAAGTTTTATGTGACCAATTTTGGGTCTCTTTTATTTAAAGCAAAGATATATTCATTCTTTCTCCTATTTTTAAGATTTTCAGTAAAGCTTTTTACACACTTTCCACAGATATGATTTACTGAATTGTTTCAACACTATCTCCTTGTTATTTGGTTGAGAAGTAGAACAACAGCTATCCTATATGAAATATTTTTGAGTTACCACAATAATGTTCTTGACTTTGACAAATTTAATAATTTTTTCTTTTTGATAATTTGATAATGTAGAATGAAGTTTTCTATGGAATATATCTAAAAGAACTCTTTATTTTAACAGGTTACTTTTGATCCAGAAGTGTTTTTCAACATATTACTTCCTCCTATCATATTTTATGCAGGTTATAGCCTGAAAAGGGTAAGTGCTTTTTTATTCCATATACTTCAAACAACCTTAAACTCCATGAGCTTTATAATATTCGACAGTTCAGAAACGTGCAGGTCTTTTTAGATTCTCCTCCTTCCTTCTCTCTTTATCCTTTTTAGATGCTGAAATTTATGCCTGTACAAGAATGTTTTCTTTTACTTACTTCTTCTAGTGAATAATGCATTTAATATTAGCATAGCACACCAGAATAGAAAGTCTTTTCTTCTTCAGATAATTGGTAAGTATTCTAATTCTAACAGTAATCTTTTTTTTTTTTTTTTTTTTTTTTTGTTAAGAGGCAATTGTTTAGAAAACACGGGTCAAAACTAGCGTATTCTTTTATTTGAACAGCAATTTGTTGTTTTGTTATTGGGTAATT
>CAUYQG010161080.1:0-35495 GCA_963574415.1 Tarsius wallacei | reverse complement strand
TTCTCTGAATCTCTTGTGTTTGAATATCTGCATCACTGATGAGATGAGGGAAGTTTTCTTAAATAATTTTATGGAACGTTTGTTCCAGTGTCGCCTCTGTCTCTCTTTCTGCCTCAGGAAGTCCAATTACTCTTAGGTTCGGTCTCTTGAATTAATCGTTCATCTCTTTAAGGTTTTGTTCCTTCTTTTTAAAGCTTCTTTTCTATGTTTTTGACAGCATGGGTTAGTTCTGTATTTTGGTCTTCAACCTCTGAGATTCTTTCTTTTGCTTGGCTAATTCTGCTTTCCATGCTTATTAGTTTGTAATTTATTTCAATCACAGTATTCTTTACTGCTGTTATTTCGGTTATCAACTCCTTTTATTTTCTTCTTGTCTCTTCTCAATTCTTTTTATTCTCTCTATTAATGTCTTGATGTCTGTGTTTGTTGTACATGACCAGTCATTCTGGGGGCTCTTTATTGTTTGCATTCTGAAGTCTGTTTTCTCAGTGTCTGACCTCCCAGGGGTCTGTTGGAGACCTATATTCTTCTTTTGGTTTTTCTTCATTTGTGTAGATTTTCCTCCCCACTTTCCCCCCCCCATCTTCTTTAATTCTGTTGTTCAGGGGTGGAGGGGTTGCTTTTACTTCTGTTTGTTCAATCTCCTGTTCTTACTTAGGTACATTCTCTGACTTTGTTTAATTCTGGAGCTGGACTGTAGATTGGGGGCAATCCTTTTGGCAGTCTTGAGATTTAATTGAGGGGGGGCTGTGATTCAAAAATCTGTCTTCAGATGCCAGTATCCACTGACAGGTGTATGGATAATATGGAACCCACTTCCACTGCCTTGCAATCTGTCCATGCAATGGGGTTATAGTTTTACTCCCTGAAAGTGTAGTGAGGTAAAAAAAAAGGGAAAAGAATGGAGCAGGGAGTGGGTGGAGGGTGGAAGAGGGAGGTGGAGAGAGAGAGGAGTAAGAGGGAAAACGGACAAATGTATCAACTAAGATATGAAAAGAGACACAGAGACTGTTACAAGTAAAAAGAAAAACAACAACAAACAACAACCGTAAGAAAAAAATAAAGCATACATTCATACAAACATGCAAGCTAAACAACCTTCTTATTGGTGTGCTATTCCGCTATACAAAGATGGTGTCTAAAGAGAAAAATAAAATAAAATAGAACAGAATAAAGTCAGTAAACTAACAGAACCAAAGCAAGTATGAAAACATTATTGATAACAGTAAGAAGAGAGGGAAAACAAGATGGATAAAACAAGTAGACAAATAATTAAAAAAAAAATTAAAACGGGGAACCAAGCACACTCTGAGACTTCTCCTTTAAGTCCAATGTCCTTTCAGCTCTGATTTCTACCTCTCTTTGCAGGCTGGTAGATTTTTTCACAGTTAGGGTCAGTTGCTCCTGGCCTGCTGTGGAGGATGGCTCAGATCTGGACTGCCTGCCAAATCTGCCACTCAGATCTGGCCTGTGTCTATTTAGCATGGGGGAGGAGCTTCTGTCCTTCCCATTTTGATGTTATTACCTTGGATCCCAAGCTGGAAGGTGGACCGAGCCAGTGGACACTGATCTCTTTTCCCACCACAGCTGGAGATTGCCAGGCAATGCAGGCCGGACTGGGCAGAAGTCGGAAGCTGCCCAGGGCGGGATGGAGCAGGCAACGTAGCGGCAGCTGCAGCTGCTGCTTCTTAGTGCATGGGAGGAGCTTCACGAGCCTGGCCCCGGGTGAGGGGTGGGGCGTGGCTGCGGTGGTGGCAGTTTCAATGGTGCAGTGCTTGGGTGGGTGCTTCACTGTCCTGGAGCCGGTCCTGGAGCAGTGGATCACCTCAGGCAGGGGCTGGATGGGGACAGTGACCCTGAGGCAGTGGCTGGGACGACTGAGGTGGTGGTCAAGCAGCATGTGAAGAGCAGGCTGCCAACACTGGGATCCACAGCCCTCAGGGGAAAGTGAGAGTCTATGTGTGTTCTCTTTCACGGAGGGTCTCAAGGACCAAACTGGCCTGTTGCCATCTTGCTGGAAGTCCCTGTAAATGACATTCAAAAGCAGATCTTCATGATGGAATTATGGAACTAGTTTACCCCATGGCCAGATGGTAAATAGGGCTTCATTGCTCATGGAAAGTGGGATAGTTATAACTCTTAGCATTCATTGACTAACACCTTGGGTGGATCGGAATAAAAAGAATTGGCCAAACCAAATCTTTATCCCGTGACACCCATGAGCACAAAGGTAATTATAAGAATTGTGTAGCTTCTTGGCTTTGTTAACTGCTCTGTGTGTCTTAAAGAAAGACAATGACAAATTCAGTTAAGCCAAATATCTATTTAGAGCATGCTGTGAAAGTCTCATGGTAGTATTTTTAAAGCTATCTACAGCTCCTACAGCTGGATTACGACTGTGCAGAAAATAAAACCTGAGACTGAATCATAAAGGTGGCAGAACTTTCAAAGGATATTAAACTACTTTAGTTTTAGTATAAATAAAAGTTGTTTTGGTCAAAGAATATCATTTCAAAATGTAATTATTTCACAGCAGATCATTGCTAAGAGGTGATGAGATTCAAGGTAAAAAGCCAGGTATGGGCAGGTGACTTGAAAAAAAAGGACAGAGTTGAGAAAATGAAGAAACTACAGGACTGTAGTATCAGAAAATTTCTTGATGAAAGCTCTGTGACTGTGACCATAGAATAACATGTGTTATATCAGAGTGAATGGAAGGAGGAGCTCTTGGAGATTGTTCATAAATCGTGGTTGATTCATTGAGAAGTGGTGGAAGAGAAAAGAGAGAATCTCAAAACTTGTTTTACAAGGACAGTAAGATAAATAAAACATAATGTTACTTCTACACCATCTCTAATAATATATTTCCGTTCAGCTTATATAGTTGTTTGTTATATGAATTTAGAAAATAAGTTCTGATTATTCATAAAGCTTAATGTCTTCATTTTGCATGTGTGTAGTTTATAATTGCCATTATCATTATAACACAAATTATTATTATAGTTTGAAATATACCATACAACAGAATGTGAACCAAAGTTTTGTAGAGTCCCTAAAGTACTCATGATGAACTCAAACATTTAGCACAACTTGACTTAAAAACTAGTACTATAAGTACTTTCTTTAATCTAGCCTAAACAAATTTTATAAATGAAGTGTACATTTTTATAAAAGAGAAAATTAAATCTCAGTGAGTTAACCAACTTGGTGAGAATCACACAATCTAAGAATAATAGATTTGGGACTTAAACCAAAGGTATGACATCAAACCTTTCCAGGAGAGTTTACTTCAGGCTATTTTTTTGTGTAGTACTTATTTAAGTTATTATTTGAATACCCTGGACAGCCTCAAAAAGATCGATTCAGTCCCTCCCATTTTTTTTTGTTTGTTTAATAAAAAGTAGACTGCTTGTTTTGTTATCAGATCATTTGTTATTTTGTGCCCAGCACACACTTGTGTTGACATGAAGTTGTGCTGAGTGTTTACTAATGGAACTTTTGTCAGGCATACCATGATTTAAAATTCTTTTTTGTAAGCGAGATCTTTTTCATACAGCTATTGTGATTATTATTCTTCTTTTAGAGACCCAGACATTTCTTTCATTTCTATCCCAGAATCATTATAGAATTAACATGTATTCATGGGCTTCCAGGGCAGGGTAGAAAATGTGTAACTGCCAGGCTTGGTGGCTCAGCCTGTAATCCCACGCTTTGGGAGGCCGAGGTCAGTGAACTGCCTGAGCCCGCGGGTTTGAGACACGCCTGGGCAACTTGACGAGACCTCATCTCTACAATAAATAAAAAAAATTAGCCAGACGTGACAGCGCACTCCTGTAGTTCCAGCTACTTGGAAGGCTGAGGCGGAAGGATCGTCGGAGCCCAGCAGGTCGAGGCTGTGGTGGCCGGGAGCGGCCACTGCACTCCAGTCTGGGTGACTGAGTGAGACTCCAGCTCAAAAAAGAAAAAGAAAATGTGTAACTGAGAGTCTGCATGGTGGCTTGACTCAAGATGCTTGCAGACAGCAGCCCTGTAACTGGTTGCAACTTGCATTTTCAAGGCAGGTGGCGGACGTAAGCTGGGTTTTCTGCCTCCTTGCAAGGCTTGGTGACCTTGGTATGTGAAGAAAAGAGTAACAGAGCTTGCTTGGATGAAGGAGAATCCAGTCTGGGCCTTGGAAAAAAATGAAATTGGCATCTTTATTGGAGTCTTATAACAGCAGGAAGGAAAAAAAAGTAAAGAAAAAATATCAAAAACAAAAAACCTTCAGGTGGTGAGAGAATGGGTTTTGTGAAGTAAATTTTCACAGTATTTCTCAACATCTAAATGCTTAATTAGAATTTTATTTAATCTCCTAAACAATGGGGAGGCATTTAAAGGGCTTTGCTTTAAAAGATGAATGTGATTGCTGGTTCAGGGCATAGAGAAGGGTCACCAGGAGCAAAGGGAACATTGGGAGGTTTTTATAGTCCTCCAGAAGAGAAGTAATAAGGATCCGGACACTTCATACTGGATATATATGTTATGTAGTATTTTCTGTTAATTAAACTTCTTAGTGTAACAGTACAGGAGGAGAGTTTGTTTTATATTGTAAGAATATCCAGGAGTGCTAAGAAAAGGGCAAAATACTCCACCTAGCAATAGCGCATTAAAATTAATTTCTCCAGAAACTCAGAAAATCTTGGAGGGATGAAATGGTCCTATACATACCTTATGTAATTACTTCCTGATTAATCTGTTTGTATATATGCATCTAGAAGTCATTTGTAAAATGGGGAAAATATTCATAATATCTATCTATATAGTAAAAAATATGGTCAAATGGTAAAATTCAGGTATTTAATGTTTATAAATTTTGAACAGCTCTCCTCTGTAAATAAGCTACATTATAGAGTGCACTTACAAATTCTCCTAATGCAGCTGAATATTAACTTCCCATGCATGAATGGGCAGATTATTAAACAATTAAATTAAGTGTAATTCAGAGACTAGGAAGGTAGGGACATCTGAAATTAATCTGTTAATTATTAGCAATATTAGACTCCTAAAGAAGAGTCTTTAGAACAAAATAAACAAAATGGTAAATTAAATTCCATCTGTTAGACAGTTGAATTCTGCTGACTCAATCTGCAAGTTAAAATGTGGCTAACAAATAGTAAAATCACACATTTTTAGTTAGCTTTTTCTGTGTACCTTGTCAGGGAAGGAAAAAAAATGACATGCAGAAAAGGATTGAAAAATAATCTCTGAGGTGCTTCTTTAGATGTTTGAACACGGGGTGAGCAAAAACTCAATCTGTAGTAGTGCTTAAAAGTATAGATGAAACAAATAACAATTCCACTTTTTTGCTTGAGCTAGAAGGATTTATATTTTAAACTTCTGTTTGAAAGTATGAATAAAATATTTAAACAAGGGGTTCCTTTTCTGCTTCCATTACAAGTACAAATTATTTATAAGAGCATCAATATGAAGTCTTTATATAAAAGCTAAGTTGGAATATTAAGATCATGTACAATGAGGATGAACCAAAAATGTATCCTTAAAGGTCACACGTTTTTTGCTTCTGTGGGATCCTGGCTATTCCACCAGGACATGAAGAATCAAGTGACTTCCTACAGGCTTCTGTTTATTGACTTTTGCTCTATACTCTGGTGGAGGAGTTTCTGTCCTTTAAACTAGATCTCAAAGGACTAATGTTGTAGTGGAGTCTATTCTTAGCGTTCATTTACTTGTAGCAGTCAAAGGATGGCTTCCTCGAAAAACATTTCCTGGATACTCACTTCATTTTATAAAATGAACAATCGCTATAAATGCCTGATGTAATGGAGGCATTTAGCCCAAAAAGCACTTTTTAAATATTTTTATGTTAAGGGTAGTTTTCATTCCAAGTTTTGCCTTTTCTGAAATTAGATTAAATTGCTATGCAAATTCTTTAAAGCTAAGCAGTTAGCAGCTCTATTTGTAACTAAATTTCAAAAGATTTAAGAGCAAATTAAATTAGCATGTATTATTTGCCCAACTGACATATGTCTATACTCAATAAATCAACAATGGTTTTATGAGCAAAAAATTTATGTATTGTATATTATATTCTTCTAAATTTAATAGTTAATTTTAGGTAGAATACAGGGCAGTAAAATTCATATATTTGAAATTCTCTGAAAACTGAGACAATTTAAAAAATCATGTTCTTGTGAGACAACAAAATAAATGAAGTATAAAGAACAAAATATTGTGCAAATTTCACAATTGTGGATCTCATCTATGCAATTCTGTCATTCTGCTGGATGAGGAATAGAGAAAAGGTGAGAGAGAAACCACTTTTAGCACAGGTGATTTACTCTGTCTTTTCACCAGTCACCAGGTATGAACTTGAAAAGAGACATGTTTCCTCATTCTTCTCAGAGTGTGTATTACTAAGAGTAAGCTGACTGTACTAAAAGTAAGTTTTGTGCTTGAAAATATCTACTTATTTTTCATCTAACTGGACTCCTAAACACAAGCTAAATACTAGATATGCTCAATGAAGAAACAATGACCTACACTAAATCTGATGAAAAACAAAAGCCTTTGCTGGGTGTTCAGAATTTGAGGCTAGTACTTTATTTCCTAAATGTAAGGAATCTATATTATTTTTCATGGGCTGCCATAACAAAGTGACACAAACCGGGTGGCCTAGAAATGTATTCTCTCATAGTTCTGGAAGGTAGAAGTCTGAATTCAAAGTGTTAACAGGACCACATTCACTGTAGGAAATCAGTTCCATGTCTTTCTCTTAGCTTCTGTTGTTGGCTTTCCTTGGCTTGTAGATGCATTCCTCCAATCTCTGCCTCCGCTGTCACATGGCTCTCTCAGTGTCAGGCTGAGTTTCTTCTCTACTTAAAAGATCACTAACCATATTTGATTAGAGTCCACCCTAATGACTTAATCTTAACTAGATTATATCTACAAACACATTAATTTCCAAACAAGTTCATATTCACAAGTACTGGGAATTAGGTTTTCAACGTATTTTTGGGGTGGGGGAGAAAATTCAACCCACAATAAGGTTTTAAAGTTAATTTTTACTATGTATGATTTTTTTTTTCCTTTTATACTGATTTTAGACATGAATTCCTACTTAGGATATTGCCTAATAGAACACAAATGTAAAAGAACCAGAAATAGTTTACAAAAAATGTTCATATTCTGTTGCATGCCTCTTCCAGTAAGAAACATTAATTCTTGTGGCCTATGAGTGGATTATAAATTTTGCTAAATTTTCACTTGAATCAGAGTCCTGGAGAAGATTCTAGATAATAATTATTTCACTGTTGACACATCCTTGATTTTCTACTTCTGTTGACATTTGTTCGACCTACATTTAAGTTGACAGTAGCAAAGATTTGAGGCTAGTACAATCACAATTAAGTTTTATCTAAGTATAGATTTATGCAGAATGAAAAATTAAGCAGGGTTTTAAGTATACTGAAAAGAAATAACTTTCCTGAATTCAACCAGTTACCCCATTTTGTTTTTAGGCAGCTTTAAATTTAGTACATCTTGAAAAGATAGGGAAAAATCTCACTACTTATCTGAAAATAGGCTGTAAGCAGATCCACTATTATTCTTATATTTAAAAAAAAAAAAACCTAAAATAACCCTAAGTTTCTCTAAAACAAAAGTATCGGTTATGACTTTGATCAAATAGCCTAGGTATAAATTTTAGTTCTGTTACTTACTAGAAAGATTTACCTTCTGTAAAATGGGCATGGTAGTGATATAAATATCCTAATGTATTAAATTAAATAATACAAGGAGAAAACTTAGCACAGTTTCTGGCACCAAATAAGTATTCAAAATGTTTGCAATAATATTTGTATAGGCATAACTAATCTTTTAGCTAAGTACTTATTTAATATATAAGATTTTCTAGGTTGCTTCAGGCTAGATACTGAAGTAATTAATAAAATGACTCAGACATTTTTCGTGATTTAAAGGAATTCTTAATTCATGTAAGAAAGCTCATTTCCTTAAAAATCATCACAATAAAAATGTGACAAATATGTTAAAAAATAATGTATGTCAACAGATTACAGAAATATCCTATTTTTCTAGAAGAGTTGGAAGCAGCAAGATATGGGAGACTAAAATCTGAATGTTGTTCATAATTGCTTCTGAATTACCACAAAAAGAGCATCTTGAATGTATTCTCCAGTAAATTTGCAGGGGCTTAGGTGCTATTTTCAATTTATTTACATAAAACCATACATACTGTATGTTGTGAGATATTAAAATGATTTCCCAGAATGGTTTTGGCTGAACATGATTTTTGCCCAACACCTTGACATTAAAATCAACTTCAATGACTAATATAACACTCCAGTAAAGTAACCCAATCTTACTGAGGGATAATGATACAATTCATACCAAAACAAATACCTTGACATGTAATTCAATCTTCGTGAATTTCTCATCAAGAAAACAATTAAGACTATGCACCAATATTTAGCTGTAAGCATGGTTATTTCAGGCTTGTTACACCTATAAAAATTGTAAAGAACAACATAAATATTCCACTATAGAAAATCTGCTGAATATGAATTTATTTAAATGTAATCAATAGAAATATAGTCTTTTAATAATACTGCAAAATTATACACAATTTCAAATATATTTATGTATTTTCAGTACTGGGAGCAGTTTACAAAATAGCTTATTCTCATTATATTTATGAAAAGACAGTATAAATAGTATTTGTATAGGAAAAAGTCTATCAGAAGATAAGCTAAGGGTGATAGTAAATATTTTTATTTTGCTTATACACGTTTTACATTTTTCCTATACAAATTTAACAAGCACAATTTAAAAATCATATTTCAAGTGAATTGCATAAGACAGTTTATAACCACAATCTGAAACTAGGAATTCATTCAGTAGAACAGTTAGGCTTTGTTGATTATTTAACCTTATTATAGTAATATAGAGCACAGATTTTATTGTGAAAAAAGATAACCCTTTTATTGCAAAATAAACATGGATAAAGTAAAATCACACACACAAATATACATCTTAATGAGTTATTATGAGGCAAACACCCTTGCAATCACTACCCAGAACAAAAATAGAACTTTGTCAGTCACCCCAGAAATTCCTTCATGTACCCTGTTACAATCACAATCCTTGTTCTCCTCCAGTAAGTAACTGTTATCCTGATTTGCAGCAATCACTTCATTGTGTTTTATCATCTAAATGTACATTTCTAGATGCTCTTGTTCAGTCTTGCTCATCTATTGATAGATGTTTAGTCCAGATGTTGTTGATAACATGATATTGTCTGCCATGTTTCTCAGTTCCCATGTTTCTCCCTGTGTTTCTCCTTGTCCTGAGATTTGGCCACGAGATTTAGAGGTCTCATTAGACTTAGATTTGATACTACTGTCAAGACTGTAGGTGGTATTTTATTTTTCCACCAATTGAGCACATAATGCTTATTTGTCTCTCTTTTTTTTAATAATTAGCAACAGCTGATGCTCATTAATGTTTTTATTCATTGAGACTTGCAAATTGGTGATATTCCAGTTCTGTAATTTCTGTCTCATGTATTGGACTAGTTTTATTTAAAAAGATGCTTCTCCCATCTGTAATTTGGTAACTCAGTGTTAAAATTCATATATAAATAACACGATAAATGCTTGATTCCTTAACTTCAATTATTAGTTGGCTGTCATCCCTGAAAGGAACCAATTAGGTTTCTGTCTTTTTAAGTATCAACTACAATCGATTTAAACATATTTGATGTGTTTTAATAAATTACAATTATCTATTTGAAAGCTCAAATTGCTTCAGTTAGAGACTCTTCCACTTTGCTCTTGAGTCCTTTTGACATGACACTGCTAGTGTCTAACAGTTTCCTCTTTAGAAGTTATGATAAGAAATTTTAGGCTCATCTTGTGAATTTTCTGCCTTGGAAATTGAATTAACCATTTTCCCAAGAAGGAAATAGTATTGTTAAATACTTTGAAAAATTGCAATTTAAGGCTACAAGCTATCTGGATGCTAGAGATTCTCATTAATATTTTGTTGGAAATTATCTCTAGGTCTTTTCTGTGGTTAGAGGTAGAAAATATACCTATTAATTTATCTCCATATGCATACATTTATTAAACATAACATGTTTATATGATGAACTCATGAGTTCATATTGATAATTCTAAGTTTAATTTAGAGCTTAAGTTATTTTTTGCTAAATCTCATCTGTATTACTTCTATATCTCCTTTCTTCCACACAAAGAAACCTGTTTTTCAAGGACACAAAAATGACAGAATGAAACTATTCTATAGTTATTAATTTACTTTATCCCACATTATACACACTCATCTCATAATAACTAGACTAATATCTTCCCCATCAATATAACATTTATTTAAATGTACATTCCCATTTCCACCATTTTTATAGTTTTACCAAGCCCACATTATCTAAATATATAACTATTTCATATTATACTGTTTGTCTCTTAACCTTCATCTAACTTTTCTTCTGCAAGTAACTATATCACCACTCATTCTTAAGTCATTTTGCTTGTATGGAACTCAATCTCTATAAGATTTGTAAGACTCACGGAAAAATATTCTGTGAATTCTTGCATGTTGATATATGTTTGGGCCCTTTACATCGAAAGCCAGTTTTGCTGAATATAAAACCATTGATGGAGTTTTTGTTTTATTGATTATGTTAGCTTGTGTCTGTTTTATTCTGACATAAAATATCATTGTTGAAATGACAAATTCTAATCTAGTTTTTTTTTTTTACATTATAAATCACTATTTTTGCCAGAGGCAAAAACTTTACTTTCTTTTTAAAAAGACATTTGGTAATTTTAGTAGAATATCTTTTTATTAGTCTCAGATATGTGATTTGCTTTATCAACATGGAGGTATTTTTTAAATTTCAGACACGCTTTTATAATTTTAATTGTTGTTCTGTTCCCTAGAGACTTCTATTTTCATGTGTTAGATCTTTGTCTATCAGTAGCATTTGTCACTTTCTCTCAAATCTTTCATTTCTTTTTATTTAAAAAATCTCTCATCTTGTATTTCTCTTAAGGCAACACTTATTCTGTATATTCTTTCTTGTGTTTCCTCTAATTTAGTCTTTATTTAAAAAATTGAGGGGAATCTAATTTTTCTTTTAGTTCTATCACCTTTTTCTGGAGTTTTTCTCATTTTGATTATTGGGGTTCTTTAATGTGTGAAATCATTTTATTAATGTCTTTCAACTCATTTAGAAATGGAATGTTATAAGGATCTGTTGTGTAGACTTGCCTTTCTAGTATGCTATTGGGATTTTATTCTGTTCCTTATTCTCTTTCTCTTTTCTATGATAACACTGTTCAGATTTAATTCTGATGTTTTTCTGTTGCTCATTTTTATGTGAAATCAGTTTCCTAATATTTTAGAAGCAAGCATGATTTCCCTCTTCACAGAGCTCCTTATTCTATTCTTTTTGTGTTGTGTTCACAATTATGATGACCTGTTTACTAAAATTTCTGGTTCTTTTTGTAAACTCAATGCCCCACCCAGGCACTTTTATCTGCATAGTATTTTCCTCTACTCTCATTGTCTCTTTCCTACTTCATTTTAATTCTACGACACCAGTTTATTCTCAATGTAAATCCTTGTTCTGGAAGAGAGCTTTGGCTGGCCAGTTTCAAGGAGTCACATGATCTAGACTTTCCCCTCTCTTTGCAGGATTACCTCAGGTCCTTGCCACTCATTGGTTCCTGAATTGGGAAAAACTTCTTCCAGTATTAGCAGTTGTTTTCAGATTGGCCAATATGATTTCCAATAAGTACCTGTTGAGTATTTTAAGGTTCTTCTTTTCTCAGGTGCATCTCTTGTTCAGTTGTTTCTCTCTGTTGTCTCCCACACAGATGCTGGTACCATGCAAGTCTTGTAGCTGTTGGTAAACTCATCTCACCTGCTTAAATATTGTAGCATGTGGAGAAAATCTGTCACCTAGTTTTGTGGTAGATACTGTCCATAAACTTTTTTAAAAAATCATATTACTCTGTCTGTTTTATGTGGGAATTGAGAGAGAGTCACAAATGTGCCACCTCTGCTGTCGCTTTGCTTATTTTTTTAATTCCAAAGATGACATATAGATATAATTGGCCTCAATCATTGGCTATTATTAATTAGTTCACTTGGTTATTATTAACTAGTTAGACATTATTAACTAGTTAGTCAAGTATATTTCCTATACTATTGGAAAATGGAAATAAAGGAAGAATTTGCCTTTCTTTTTGGATTTTAATGGGAATATGGACTCACAGCTTGAAACACAAGAGAAAGTGGCATCTCTGATTTGCAATGTGTAAGAAAAGCATTAGGGGCAATCTGGGCCTTAGCTTAGATATCAACTTTATCTGAACTACCTTACTCCTACACTTTTCTAAGGCTATGCCTACTCTATGAAGTTGCATCTTAAGTGAAGACTGTTATAAATTGCTGGTTAATCGTAGCTGGTGATAGAACTTAGTTCTTCCAGTGCACCTACGTCAATGCCATGGTTTGTTGGACTTTAGTCTATTCTAAATGTAAAACACATTCCATACCGGCAATGACTATGACTGCAATAATTAGTACTATATACCACAATGATTTTTATTACTATATAAATAATAATTAATAACCAAACACATAGATACAGCTTTAATAAGTTTTTCTGTCCTACAATTAGTCAGGTCTGAGATCGCTCGCTCAAACTTGTCTCTAAACAGAGTTTTATGCAATTAACCAAGCTAGTCTCCCTGATGTCACAAAACAAAGTTTTTAGAGACTTAAGCAGGCCACTTGGTCTTTCTACTGTAGCAACTGAGGTTTTGGAATCTGGCTGTTCCACACACTTTCACAGGATCTCTTGACTGAAGAAATACCTTACTGGGCTCCTGTTTTATTTTTATTTTTTTCTGCCATATATTATCCTTGTAGTAGGTAATAGACAAAGGGCACAAGTATTTTTCCTGTATTATTTGCAGTTCTTTGGCTGAGTTTGGGTTTTGGTGCTTTATCTGCACATTTTGATTAAACAAATTGTGATAGTTTAATTTATGTTTCAACTTGGCTAGGTCATGGTTCCCAAATATTTGGTCAAACACTATTCTAAAAGTTTCTGTGAAGGATTTTTTTGGATATGATTAACATTTTTTTTTTCTGAGTTGGAGCCTCACTCTGTAACCCAGGCTGGAGTGCAGTGGCAAACTCACGGCTACCGCAGCCTTAACCTGCTAGACTCAGGTGATCGTTCCACCTCAGCCTTCCAAGTAGCTGGAACTACAGGCACACACCACCATACCTGGCTAATTTTTTGATTTATTGTAGAAATGAGGTCTTGCCATGTTGTCCAGGCTGGTCTCAAACCCGTGAGCTCAGGCAATCCTCTCACCTCGGCTTCCTAAAGTGCTGGGATTGTAGGTGTGAGCCACCGCACCTGGCCTGTGATTAACATTTTAAAAAGCACATTGCCCACTATAACATGGGGAACTTTTGTTAATCAGTTGATGGTCATAAGAAAAAGACTGACTGCCTCCAAAGAAGAGTATTCTTTTAGAGGAACACCTTTGGACTTGAACTGTAACTTTTTCCTGGATCTTCAACCTGCTAGCCTACCATGCAGATTTTGGACATGCTGGCCTCCACAATTATGTGAACCAATTCTTTAAACTCTCCACAATTATGTGAACCAATTCTTTAAACTCTCTCTCCCCATGACCCTCTCCCACACCCTTTTGTTTCTGTTTGTGGAGAATCCTGACGAATACACAAAATACCCATACGTTGTCAAAGATTATAGAATTCTTGCACTAGTGTGCACATACTTCTTTTGTATTTCTCTTTCTGTGTATAATATTTTAGTAACTCTTTGGGCTTGGTTTTGAAATGAGACCTATTAAGAAGACCTTTAGGACAGTTTTGCTCTAGATTTTGAGAAAAAAAAATTATACTTTTTTAAAACTTTATTTTATTTTGGTGAGAACAATTAACCTGAGATCTACCCTCTTCACAATTGTTTTGAATGTTTATGCATTATTGTCAGCTATAGGTACAAGGTTGTATAGCAACTCTCTAGTGCTAATTCATCTCATTTAACTGAAACTTTATGCCTATTGAGTAACAACTTCTCAGTCTCCTCTACCCCAGCCCCAGAGAACCACCATTCTACTCCAGAAATCTATAAATTTTACTATTTTGGTTACTTCATATAAATAGAATCACGCAGCATTTGTTCTTCTGTGACTGGCTTATTTCACTTAGGCACAAGAAATGTAAGATGTGAGAGACTACAACAAGGATGAGGTATAGGGAAGAAGTGAGGAAAAAAAATTTCTGGCCAGTTTCCAGCCTATACAGTAAATAAAACTGACAGAAGGAGTCATCATAAGTCACTAATTGCCTGGTCATGCTTACTAGAGTAGGAGACTAGAAAAGGATTTGAGGCTAAGATTTCTTGTGAGAAAACAGAAAATGTATTTATGAAACTATATCTATATCTATAGATATGTATACATGATACACTATATACACATGCACATATATGTTTGTGTACGCACACACATATGTACATATATATATTAGTAACCAAACATAGGTGGGTAATTAACCAAGATTACACGATTTGGGAATTGTAGACGTTTTCTTGTAGGAGACAAAATGACAGTGATAAGTTCTGAAAAAATTGTTGACTTACAACCATACAGTTTTTAATTGTTATTAATGATTTAAAAAATGAAAATGTCTGTCCAGAGACAGTCCCAGTGCTACTCTAGCTATAGGAATTCATTTTCTTATCGTTGCAGGAATTGTACTGAAAGGAGCATTATCATCAACATTTTACCAATGAGACAGCTGAGTTTAAAAGAAGTCATATAACCAGCCCAAGGTTACGTGTGATTATACTTGAAGAATCATCTTGATATTTCTAAGAACTCCATCATTGGCTTCAATTTCTTTCTGTCTTTGTTCGTTTTTAAGGGCAAGGGCACGTGCTAGGACAGATCTTTTAAAATGCTCAAGTTTCTAATCATACTGTTCTGATTCCCCCTTAGTCTGTTTAACTTGATTTCTGGTATATATTTCTCTAACACAATTCTGATGTATTTTGTAATGTTTTCTGACACTCAGCCTGATTAAGCAACTTGCCCAAGATTGCACAGGGATTAATGGTAGAACTATACATTAAAATTTTTCATTCCTTTACTCCCTTAGTTCATTGAGCTATGTTGCCTTCCCAAAGATACATTATGGATCACAACACATCTTTTCAAGTAAAGAAAACTTACATATGTTATAGTCTTACAAATATAGATAAGAAATGCATAGACACCCAAGACATAACAAAGTTTTTAGGTTAATATTTTCATGCTTATAGTACTCTCAATAAATTATGTTCATTCTTTGTGCTCATTTTCCAAGTCATCAGAAGGATATTAATATAAAAAGTGAAATGAAGTGTATTATTATACACTAGTCTGTATTGCCTGGAGACTGTCACTCCTTACTTTGAAAGTTAAATTTGAATTTTGCTGAATAGAAATAGTAGCTAAAAAAAGAATCCCTCAGGCAAAATTAAGTGGGAGATATTTTACATGCATAGACAGAAAAGGGTTAATTAAACCATCACATTTAGAGCCACTTTTCTAGAACATTTCTTTTTACAGGAGCTATTTGGGCAAATGTATGCAAATTGTACATGGATTTGGTGAGCAGTAAAAGGATATTGTAAAACTTCATTAATTATAAATTCTAGAGAGGAGACAAAATGGACTTTGAATGAACTGAGTCCATTTGTTCCATTATGTACATTTATCTGCATGTATGTGGAATTTGCAGAATTGAAACTCCATTTATTGGACACCTGCTACATGTCACACAAGGCTAAGTGACTTACATTTGCCATCTCACTTAACCTTTATATTTAATCTATGCGAGTGCTACTCACATCCCCATTTTATATGTTAGAAAAGTAAGGTTCAGAGTATCTCATGCAAAGGTGTACTATTAGGAAGTAGAAAATCAGGCATTCTAAACAGTTATGACTTAATCTTCAGTCTTTTCAAGAGATATTCTTTCCTGTACACATTTCTTTCTTATATCCATGTGCTTATTTTTCTATAGATGTATCTGCATTTACATACCTGAGATATTTGTGTTTCCCTGTTTGATATTAACAGAAACATCTATTCTTGCTGTATTTTGAGGAAATTATTTTTAGTCCAATTCATTTACGAAAATTAAACATTAATCTGGCCCCTAAATTCTCACTCAGTCAATAGTTGCCAATGATAAACATGTTTAGTGTAGCTTATAAATTTCTATCCATTTCTAGTTTATCAAAATTGTTAACAGGAATAGGTAATAAACTTTAGTCAGTGCCATTCTGGCACATCTACTGAAATGAATATGTTTTTCTTCATTCTTGAACTATTATGTAGTGAAGAAAATCAAAAGGCTTCACGATGTCGAACCATACGCTGTAATATTTTATTTTGAAGTTTATTTACAATCCCTATCAAATTGCCAGCATCATTTTTTACAGACCTAGAAAAGACATACAAAAATTAATACAGAAGCAAAAAAGAGCCCAAGTAGCTAAAGCAGTCCTCATTGAAAAGAACAAAGCTGGAGGCATCACATAGCCAGACTTCAAACTTGACTGTAAGGTTACAGTCACCAAGACTGCATGGTTCTGGTGCAAAAATAGACACACAGAGCAATGGAATAGGATGGAGAATCTGGGGATAAAACCATGGACCTTCAATCAACTCATCTTTGACAAAACTGACAAAAACAAACAAATGGTGCTAGGAAAAATGGCTAATCACATGTAAAAGAATTAAACTGTACCCCTACCTATGACCATGTACAAAAAACAGCAAAAAAGATTAAGGACTCGAAATGTGAAACCTCAAACTATAAGAATCTTAGAAGAAAACATGGAGAATACCATCCTGGACATCAGAGTCGTCAATGAATTCATGGCCAAGTTCTCAAAAGCAAATGCAGCAAAATCTAAAATTGATGGATGAAACGTTATCAAACTAAAAAGTGTTTGCACAGCAGAAGAAAATATCAATAGAGTAAAGAAACAATCCACAGAATGAGAATAAATATTTACAATCTATTCATCTAACAAAGGCCTAACATCCAGGATCTACAAGGAACTCAAACAAAATTGAGAGGAAAAAAAAAAATCCAATTAAAAAGTAGGCATAGGACATGAGTAGAAACTTCTCAAAGAAATACATGCAAGTAGCCAACACACATGTGAAAAATGCTCAGTCTCACTAGTCATCAGAGAAATGCAAATCAATACTATAGTGAGATATCAACTAATACCAGTCAGGGTGGCTATCATTAAAAAGTCAAAAAACAACTGGTGTTGGCAAAGCTGTGTCAGAAAGAGAATGCTTCTACATTTAATAGGGATTGTAAACATAGTGTGACCTTTTCTCAAATAATCAAAAATTCAGCTACCATATGATCCAGCTATGTCACATCTGGGAATACAACCAGAGGAACATAAATCACTCTATCAAAAAGACACATGCACACATATATTCTGTTCCAACACTATCCACAATAGCAAAAACATGGAATCCAACCTAGATGACCTTTGAAAATAGACTGGATAAAGAAAATGTACATACACACAATGAAATGCTACACAACCATAAAGAACAAAATCATGTTCTTTGTAGCAACATGGTTGCAGCCACAGACCATCATTCTAAGTGAACTATCAAAGAAACAAACTAACAAAAAAATGAATACTGCAATATTCTCACTCATAAGTGGACTCTAAACACTGGGCACACAAACACAAAGATAAGAACAGTATATGTTGGGCACTGCTAAAGGAGGGAAGGATGGGAGATAAAGGACACACAACCACTCATTGGGTACCATGTCCACTACTGGGGGAAAGAGGACTCACGAGAAGCCCAAACATGACCTTCGCACAGTTTACTTATGTAGCAAATCCCCATATGTACCCCACAACTCTAAAATAAAAATAAATTTTAAAAAGTGCATTTAATGTCAATAATTTTAGATTTAGCTGATGACTATTTTATTTATGAGCTTTTATATTTTCACATCTGTTACAAACAGAACAGTGATTGACACAATAATTCAAATGTGTGTAAAAGGTATAAGATACATAAATATACGTGGATGACTTCTGAGAGTATGACATTCAGTCACCCTTAGGCTTTGAATAGGCAAAATTACCAGACTTCAATTACCGTGAAAGTGACATGCTGCCTAAGTGGAGTACTAATTCATGAAAGAATCACACCTTCTGGTATAAAGTATATATCACACAAAGTTTTATATATTTTACTTCTGGGAAAGGGGTGTGTGTGTGTGTGTGTGTGTGTGTGTGTGTGTGTGTGTGTGTGTGTAGGGGTAGTTATATACATTACTGCGGCCATTCCCAAATGTTCTGGGAGGCAGTGTGACCATCCTGACTATGAGTTCACCTGCTAATATGGGAAGTCAAACATTAAGTAACTAAGTAGATAAATAAAATACATTGGATTGAGATTTATCTCTTTTAGTAGCTTTGAAGCTATTATTAGCTAATTTCAAACTACTAATCAGCAAATACAAGTTGAGTTCAATCAGAAGTGCTCAGAAGTCAATTCCACAGGTTCCCCTGAGCTGATGGAATAGTCTTTTAGGACTACCAATTTCAGGGTATTTATATTCATTAGTTCATTAATGTTGAATGTGCACTTGTAAGATTTTGAAATCAGTTTTATTCTTTCTCCATGTATTCAGTTATTACAGCTATTCAACTATAAAGAACAGTACAAGGAATAATATCATGAATACTTGTTGTAAGAAACAAATCAAAACAGAACAATTTGAAGGTTTTTTGTACTCTATTTCCCTTCTCTTTTTATAGGAAAGCACCATGTTCAAGTTGGTTTGTATTTTGCCATTTGCATTTCCATACTATAGTATTAGTAGTTTACAAAATAGATTTACAATTTTCCCTTAATAATAGCATGTTGTGTGTACCATTTTGCAAATTGTTTTTCTCACCTAAAATGATGTTTTCAAAATTCATTCCTATTTATAGTTGTCAACCTAATTTATGCTCTTTAACTGCTGTATCAAATGTATAGTATATATCACACAAAGTTTTATATATTTTACTACCGATGGACATTTGGTTATTTTTATTTTATATTTTTACAACAAATGTTGCAGGGATATATTTGCATATGGCTTTCTATCTCCCAAGTGAGAGTTTTTCAACAGAAAATAGAGTTATTGGCAGAAGAGAAAGCTCATATTTAGGTTTACTATATCTTGCCAAATTGCTCTCCAACAATAAAGGTGGTCCCATTGTGTGTCAGCTGATTTGGGGACCCTGTTTTGCACTGAGTTAAAAATTTCAGTTTGATCCATCAGCAGTAGCCTCGGGCTACTGGGAAAATAGTTTGGGGAGGATAAATGGGTAGATCAACCTCACTGAAGAGAAATCTTTTTGATTTTCCAGCTCCACAAAAGGAAGGCACTGTCTGCAGTGCCCTTTAAAAAACGGAGTAGTGCACTGTCCCTCACACTGATGGACATTTCTGTAAGTTTTGTTCATGCAAAAGTGTCCATTAACAATTTTGCAAACAAGAATAAATCAGAACACACCTCACTGAAAAGTTTTTAATGTGATTATTAAAAATTATTTTCCTCTGACCCTTCTCACTCTGCACAGATCTTCATCTGGTAGAACAGATCCGCCAAAAAAGAGCCAGAAGACCCAGTGATCTGGTTGAATCTGTATCCTGAGGCTCCGATAAGAGAGGCAAAGCATCCTTTGTCCAAGGAACGTAGGAATTGTGTATCCAGTCACCTATTTGGATAGTATGATTCGTAGAATACAAATATTATTATATTTCAATAATAAAAAAGAGATCATTGGCAGTCAGCTGACACCCAAATTTGATTATATTTATTTAAAAGCCACTTACCAATTTTCACAGCTTTTATTGGAATTTTGGGGTCTATATTTGAAAGGTGTGTGTGTGTGTGTGTGTGTATGTGTGTGTGTATATTTGTGTGTATGTGTGTGCATGTGTGTATTTTAGCTTGAAAGCCTAAAAAGCCAGTGGAGATATACGGACATTATTGGGTATTGTTAAAGTGAATGTATAGTAATTTCATCAATCAATCTATAGGGTTTGAGGAGTGAAGTCAATTACATGAAAAGATCAAAACAAATCACATGCATCAAGGCTGTGGGCTTATCTAGCATCACTTCAACCATTTTACTTATTCTGTGAAGTTAGGAATGTGACTTTAGTTTTTTTTTTTAATTTTTGCTTGGTGTAAATAGTGAAACATTAAACATTTATTGACTAATTTCTCTTCATTGCATGCTACACTGGGTGCTTAGGAGATTTTATATCAATAACTATAAACAACTGAGCATTTATTCTTTGTCAAAATATTTACATACTTTTTCAATAATCTTAAAATAACACTGTAATAACACTGAAAGGCAAGAATTATTAATCTTTTTTTAATAAATAAGAAAGTTGAAAACATACTCAAGGTCATACCAAAGTAAGTAGCAGATCTGATACTGTAAACAAAAACTGATTTCAAAGTCAGTGCTTTTTCCACATATAAATGGTTTCACAGATGTAAATATGTTGTCTCTACCTTTTATTCAGACATCTCAGAGTCCAATAAGGAGGAAGATGCAGAACAAAACTACAACATTATGATATATCTTAGCTGAATTTCTGTTTCTTCTCTTGCATCATTTTAAGTTCATTTTTGACAGAGCAGCTAAGTGATACTGTTAAAAATGTAACAGATCATATGACACCTCTGCTCGGACTCTCCATTGGCAGTCCATTCCTGCTCAGTTAAAAGTCAAAGTCATCCCAATGGTCTAACCTGTCCTGCAGATCTTCTTATTTTTCTGACCTCATTTCCTACTCTCTTTCCTGCTACTGATGCAGTTACATTGCCCACCCTGGTGTTCTTTAAACACACAGTCAGGATCTTGCTTTAGGATGTGCATTGCCTTGCCTGGTCTTTTGTTTAAGGGTTCTTCCCACTCATTTTTTTTTTCTTCTTCATCTCCCTACCACCACTAAATATACCATGAGTTTTTATTTGCCTTATTCATTATTGTAACCCCAATCCTAGAGAGGAGAGTTTGGCACATGGAAAGCATTTATTTAGTGTGTGTCGAATGAAGATAAATGAATGAACAAGTGAATAATGTATGAATGAATAAACATGTTCAAGTGATTAGTAAAGATATGTGCAAACAGTTAAGCACTCTCCCAGTCTAACTGTGAAATCTAAGCAAGCCTTGACCAAAAAAAAAAGGGCCCTTCAGAGACCTGATGGAAGAGTTGTGGTTATCATGGTGAGGAAAAAAGGGATCTCCAGTTGAATGAAAAATATACGCAGATTCATGGCATGACCTCAAAGAGAATGGTTTTTTGGGAAACCACAAGCACCACAAAAATTTAGTATTGAATAAGCACAAGGCTTAAAAAGAAAGAAACTAGAATGCTAAAAAGGAGCCAGATTATGAGTTACCTTGGATGGAAACAGATGACAAACTCACATGGGGTCTTTCAGGATACATTCATGATAGGGATCTTTGGAAAGGTGTAGACAGGGTTAAGGGAAACCAACAAGGAATGGTGTAGCCTTCCTCAGCTGGCAACATCCAGGAGTTGTTATCAAGCATAGGCCAGAAAGGAAAAGAAGATAAAGTGATAACAAGAGAAATTACAAAGAGTGAAATTGCAGTTCTAAGAGAGGACTCCTTTTTCAGTAGAGAAGAAATACTATCAATTTGCTACCTGGGGGAATTAATGCCCTAAACTCACTTTTCTATCACCTTCAATCTCACTACCTCTCATTGCCAAACCCAATCAGAAGATGGAAGGCAAGGGAGCCAACCGATGATACCAGTCTAGGTTTGGCTCCCAGGGCACACAGAGCAGTGTGGGATCATGGATTGAGGGTAAATAAGGAATGTCTAGTGGCAGGGATTCAATATATGGTTATGTATAGATGTTATGTAACCATAAAATAACTTTGTGGAGAGAATTACAGGATCAGATCCGTGAAAAGGAAAGATGACCCTGGAACAACAAAAAGAATAAATGTAGCCGATTAGTGAGACAGGAGAGAGGGAATGGCATTAAGTGGCATTGCAAGGATCCTGGTGAGAAATTATGAGGTTCTGCACAGAGCAATGACTGTCTACCAGGGAAAGAAAGAACCAAAATTAGAGACTTAGTAGCAATTTACATCAAAGCTAAAGGCCTGTCAGGAATGTCTCCAGGCAGAACAATGATCAATTCCCTGAATTGTATATTAGCTTACATGTCTAATATGAAGGATAACTGCTTTTCAGCTTCAGTAAGACTTTGCACCTTGTGTAGACAGGATACTTGCTCTGAAATTCAAATACTCCAGAAATGATTTCAAACAAGGCAGAAGGTACCTCTCCAACTAAATATTTGATTTGATTATTGAACTGTGAAAAGAATCCAAGTTCATTTAATTACTAGCATTTTTCATAAATATAAGAATATTAAGATATTAACCGTTATTGTGCCTTTAGCTAGTTTGCTAGCTAGATGTATAGATAGACAGAGATTCTGTGTACATGTAGCAAGTTATGTTTATGTACCCATGCTCCTTATATAACTGAAAACCACAGTAAATCTAAAATCTTGTAGGTAAAAGGCTCCAAATGTAACAAATAATAAACTAATCTAAAGATTCAAATCATGGTTTAAAAAAAGATTTAGAGTTAGACCAGACTAAAAAGCCAGTCAAGGTTTGAGAATTGTTGCGAGTGATGAGCTGACCTTGATTGGAATTACTTTTAATGACTGTGGATTTAGTACACTAACAGTGTGAAGGGTAAGCTTGTGATCCTAGGCCCGTGATGCAGAGGAGATGGGACTCCCTAGAGCCTCCTGTGTTCCTTACTGAGGTGTATTTCAATGAGAGGAGCTCAGGCAGCCCATGTAGATAGAGAAACCTGCCTGATGAGTGGGATACAGAACCACAGGATTGCTGTTGTAAATACTTCTAATACCAGGGCCTTACAGTGGAGAGTCATTTAGCAGTCAAGAGTCGAACTTAAATAAAATATAGCTCTTTTTAAATCACAGCGATGTACTTCTATTTAGAATCCTGACTCTGCCATTTACTAGCTCTATAACCTTGGGGAAATGCTGCATTTCCTTTGTCTAATCTATACAATGGGATAATAAGAGAACCTCCTTTATCAGTTTATTGGGAGGATTTAATGAATTATTCATGAACATCACTTGATAGGCACCTAGCACATAGTAAACACTTAAAAAATGTAAACTATGGTTTTATTACTTGCTGAACCACTGAGTCTACTAGTGGTTTTAAGGGAGCAGGTTTTTTAATGAACCAGATAAGAAGGGTGTTCACAGGTGGAAGATACCTATATAACATCTATCTCTATATTTCTGTCTATTTGTCTATCATTTATCTAACAGAGTAAATTACTGGAAATAGGAATTTTAAAAATTGACAACAAATATAAACAAACAAAAAGAGAAGAGTGATAGATGAGTAAGCCAAAAGCAACTGAAAAGAAGTTGTGTTGGTTACAAAAATCAAACATAAATAGCTCAGAGAACTTAAAGCGACACCCACAATGGAAAAAAGTATGAGTACAAACAGCACATCGATGTGGGGATATTGCTGTATCATAATGTGTTACAATAACTCTTTTTATTCTACCAAAGTCTATTGAGAATACACTATTTGTAAAACCCTAGAATTTGCAGATATAATACAGAATCTCTGCCAGCCAGTCTTATCACGGAAAAAGTGTTTATATTCAGTGTGTTCTTTCTACAAAGAAAGATAATTGGATATTTTACTTTATAATGTGCTTTCTAATTACAAAAATAGTGGTATTTCATGGTGCTTCCTGACACCAAATAGATGATTTTTCTCAAAACCAACCAATTATCTGACATCAACTGCGTATCCAATGATTCAATTAAATTCTGCCACTAATGACCCAGAGTTAGCACAGACCCACAGGTCAAAGGCTGAGTCCTACAAAACTTCCCCCAATTCAGATGTCAGATACAAATGCTCCCAGGCTACTGGCATTTCTGCCTTGTCTATTCCAAATTCACAGGGTCCCATAGTCCCCTCTTTAGGTGTGATTATTCACTAGAACAACTCACAGAACTCGGGAAAGTACTTTACTTTTGATTACAGTACATTATAAAAGATACAACTCAGGAATAACCAACCGGAACAAATGGTTCCAGTATGGGAATTGGGATGCAGAGCTTTCATGCCTTGTCTGGGCATGTCAACATATTATATTCATCAACTCAGAGGCTCCCTGAGCCCCATCATGTAAGGGTTTTTATACATCTGACATCATGTAGATATAATTGATTAAATTATTGGCCATTGGGATTGGATTCAATCTCTAACTTCTCTCCCTTGCCTGAAAGTTGGGGGCTAGAGCTAAAAGGTACCAATCCCCAGTGACACATTTTCTCTTTCTGGGGACTATTCCCAATCCTGAAGTTATTTAAGATCCCCACCATGAGTCACTTTATTAGCGTAAACCCAGTTGTGTCCAAAGGGGCTTGCTGTAAATAACAAAAGATATTCCTATCACTCAGAAAATTCCAAGGGTTTTTAGGAGCTCTGTACAGGAACCAAGGACAAAGATCAACTATATATTATTATTATACTCCAGTTATTAAAAAGACAGGTGCATAAAATATAACCATTTGTTGCCTGAAAACCCAGTTGTTCTATAAGACTAAATATTATTTTAGGCCAGTGCTTTACTGCCGAGCTTTTCAACCAGGAACACCCATCCAAGATAACCTCGCAGTTATGAATGTAACAAATCAGGGCTAGGGGCTTCTGGCCATGAGCATTCTCCACTGTTTATTGCAGTATGACATACATGTATCATCGTATTATATGAGTACCAAATACTGAACTGTTGGGAAGCAATGCTTTATTGGAGGTGTCAATGTATTTTAGAAATTGATGGTAGCCATAGTTGATGAAAATGAGATCCTGAATGATTATTTCTTGTAGGGCTAGATTCATTTTTAATGTTTTTTTTTTTTTTTTGAGTGGTAGTCTCACTCTGTTGCGCCGGTTGGAGTGCAGGGGCATGCTGATGGCCACCACAGGCTCAACCTGCTGGGCTCAGGCAATCCTTTCACCTCAGTCTTCCAAGTAACTAATACTACAGGCGTGCACTACCACGCCCAACCAAGTTTTTGATTTATTGTAGAGACGAGGTCTTGCCATGTTGCCCAGGCTGGTCTCAAACCCCGAGGCTTAGACAATCCTCTCACCTTGGCCTCCGAAAGTGCTGGGATTACAGGCTTGCGTCACCATATCCAGCCTGAATGGTTTTTCAAAGTAAGTTTTACTAGGTAGTATCAGTAACAAATTGCATGCAGTACACAGCTATATCATTTCTGGGAAACAAATGTTTTTGCCATTAGAGCAAGACCATTGAGATGTGATTACCATTGTAGGAAGTAGCAAACACTTGCTTCATCTTGAAAGAAGATCATATAAAGTTCACCAAAGAGTCATTAATCCCTTTTCTTCAGAGCTGTCAGCTCAGTGGTGTATTTTCATAAGTGACAATTTCTAACAGGTTACTTGGCAGGATCTCTATTTCTAGCAGTCGTGTTAGGAAAGGTGAAGGATTTCCCATATTCAGTTAAATGTTATTTAACCTCCAGAAGACTTCATATAGTCTTTGATTATCAGTGGCAAACTGTGCTGGAATTCTTAATGTTGTTCTTTTCATATTAGAAATTTTCACATTACAGATAGTTTTAGGAGGGGTGGATATCTGCTAATTAATTTCTTTAAAAGTTTTAATTTGCTAATGAAATCTTAATGAGATAAATATAAATGTAAAAGCAGCCAGACTCCCTCATAATTCCAGAATATTCAAAAAGGGATACAAAAATGCAAGTGGGAGAAG
Source organism: Tarsius wallacei (assembly GCA_963574415.1). Lineage (NCBI taxonomy): Eukaryota > Metazoa > Chordata > Mammalia > Primates > Tarsiidae > Tarsius > Tarsius wallacei. The sequence continues at coordinate 9,427 of CAUYQG010161080.1, read as the reverse complement.
GATTGAGGATGGAGTGTTTTAAAAAAATAATTTGGGAGTGTCTTGATGTTCCAGTTTTTAGGCATGAGCCCTTTTGTTTTATATTCTCCTCTATGCCAAGGAGGTCATAACTCCCTGGGATCAAATACTTTATCTTACCATTTTTCACCTTGTTATACATTATCTCCCTCCTTTCAACCACAATTTAGCTATTTTAAACTCTGTGAAGTTAACTCATTAGCTAACATGAATATACTCTAAGGGTTCTAACTGACCTTAACTCAGAACTCAGTACTGTAGCAGAGTAAAGGAACTCAAAGACACCTTACAATTAGAGTGACTTTACAAACTGGTATCTCAGTTTCTAATTATTCTACAGAAGACTGTCATATAGAAAGACTCTGGAGATATTATTAAAATATCCAAAGAGAGTCTATGGTGACTGCCCATGGTATATTTTAGTATTCTGTTTTAAACTCACAATTCTGGAAAGTAGAACATAAGTTATGTGTCAATAAAAAGATCACCTTTTTATCTCTCATGAGATCCTTTGAATGATCTTGCATTTCCAATAATAGGGAAGAGGTGTGTGCCTACTGCAGAGCATTGCCTACCTATGTGTCCTTCCCTGTGATCTGGGAATTTTAGATAAATACTTAAAGCTCATGCAATGTCTTCTTGGATAGCTGTAGCTTCTTTGGGTCCTTGTTATATCCATTGGGCTGCAGGATGTCCCAGAGAAGGAGAGGCATAGATGCTATAATTTCTATGCCAGAAAGAGAAGTACTGCACAAGAGAAACAACAACTTTATTCTACTCATGTCATTTATAAAGTCTTATTTGACCTTAACAAAGTAGAAGTGAGTCTTGGGTGGAAAATTAGACTCAAAGCCACTTTATTATCAGAGCTGTTTTTCAGGATTGTTATCCAAGCTCATAATCATTCTACAGAATGTCATCATTCTGCAAGACTCTAGAGAAATGCTATTAAAATATTCCAAGTAAGATTTCAGTAACTGTGCACAGCATATTTCAAGATTCTCTCCACTGTATAATGATATGGAAGGTAGCTAGTAAATGCCTTAAAATAGGCATTTTTTCCATTGGAAAGCTAATGAATAATTTTCATTATAATTTAAAGAGAAATTAGAAAGAGAAATAATTTAAAGCTACTTAATTCACCCTCATTTCTGATAATAAGTCCTTCTCCACTGAGCCCTGCCTCTGCCCTTGATTTTTAAAAGGATATTCAGCACATGCTCCTTCTGATTGGGTAACCTAATTGGAGTTGTTAGTTAAGTTATGAGAAAAGAAAATGAGGTCAAGATTCTTAAAGACCATTTACTTGCTGTTCCAGAAGGTTAGAATTAAAGGGGCACTAAAATATATGAGGGCATGCTGGTGATTACCAAGATAGATTTGACTTAATGTTTATTTTTTCCTTCATGTCGCATAAGTATCTCTCAAGAATTAGAAGAAAAAAACAATCCAAAAGAGAAAAGACTTAAAGACTTATGGGCACAGGCAAGGACAGGATGCTATCAGGTATTCTGTGAGTACTCAGGAATATTGACTGGTATGTTCCAAAGAAATTTGCTTCAATCTGAACATAGATATTGCTTACTGATGCAAGAAACAATAGTGGGAAGGGTTTCCTGAAGAGTTGGATTAGCTCCTGGGAAAAGTGATGGGTTTGAACTTAGGTGCTATTGTCCAGTCTTGTGGGTGAGGATGTTTTCAGGAAGTCAGACTCCTACCCTTCCTGTAAATTTGCATAGCTACTGTGAGGCCTGAGCTAATCCAAGGAAAGATTTCTCCAAAGGGTATATAGAGCTAGTGGGAAGGAATTACAAATACATGTGCACCAAAGGAAGATTCTTAGGTCTGCCTCCTGGAATTAGTGAATCATTGGGGCTGTGATGTAGATAGTTGGAGAAGGATTGGAAGATTTCTTTCCATATGCATAGTGTATTTTACAGAGAATAAACATAACTGAGACTTTACTAAAACATGTTTCTCCAATATGGGTCAGGCCTGTTTAGGGTATCCCTCACATAAGGTTAACTACATTGTTCTCAGCAGCATAACAATTTGCAAGCCCACCACTTTTCCCAAGAGCTTATCCAGCTCTCCAGGAAACCCTTTCCACTATTGTTTCTTATGTTGGTGAGCAATATCTGCATTCAGATTAAAGAAAAGGACTTTGGAACATACCAGCCAATGTCCTTGAGTTCTCGTAGAATGGCTTGTACTCACATGTTGATTGTAGGACTTTATAAGTGTGAACAACTCAGTAATATTCATTAGCTACCCCACTACAAAATCCTTCACCTGTAAATAAGATCAGTAGAAATTATTTCCTTGTTGAACACCAGTATTTCTCTTAAGGAAGAAATGTATTTATTTAGGAACAGACTCTAACTGGGGTAGAGATGGTGACTGATCTCTTGAGAGCATGAGTTTGCAGGAACTAAAATGACAGCCCATCCACTCTGCTAAGTTGGTGAAAATTGCCAGGGGTTTTTATTTTGCACAGGGGAGCATATTCTTCTATTTTAAATCATCTGCTATGTAGTTGTGCAATGAAGCACTTGTCTCTATTATCTCCTGAATCTCTTCTGTGTAAAAGCCTATTACAAACTCTAGATCTCCTGTGAATGAGAGTTTTGGGGAGAGTAGAGGAATGGAATCAGGAAGTGAAAGCTAGATCCTAGGAGGAACTCAATAAATTAGCAATTAGATAGATGATGCAAAACTGAGAATCCATCAGGAGTGTGAGATAACATTTGGAATTGCAGGAATTAGCAAAAACCTTGGAGAAGGTACTAGACTTTCCATGTGAATAGACATAGACAATTCTGAGATAACAAGGGAAAGGACAAACCTACTGACATTTTGATTAATTAGCTGATATGGTAGTGAAAATACCAGATTAGATTAAATTAGATAATTTAACTCATCTAACAGCATGACCACCTCCTCTTTTCTCATGAAGCTTTACTTCTTCTGTCTCTTTACTTCCCTCGGATTTCTGGGCTCCTATGCTAAGCATGGCTGCTCAAGACTTCTAATCTAAGATCCTGCTTGGATATGTTCTTACTGATGCTATTATGAAAATATCTGAGTCTGTAAAATGGGTTTAATAGTTTCTTTCTCAGAAAGTTGTGAGAACTCACTAAAGTAAGATATAGGAAGAGAATTATTTATAGAATTCAAAGCTGTCAAATACAGGTTTTGCATTTAAACAGCAGCTCACAACTTTTGTAATAAGAAAATAATAAAATGAAAGAGACCAGAGACTCTTCTCTAAACAGCTGCCTCCCTCTGTGGACAATATAGCTGGAAAGAATCCTAGTGACTCCCAATGCTTTATAAGTGCATTCCTCCATTTAATTTCACACCAGAACCAGAACTCGGTCTTCTTGACTGCAAATCAGGATCTTTTGTACTTTCCAGAAGTCTCTGTGCAGAAGGCTGTGTTCCCAGTGTCCACAGACTAGGCAGTGTGATGATGGACTTGAGAAAGTCCTGGCCCTTAAACCCCTATACATCCAGATTGTCCTTCAAATGTGACTTTTGACTGAGTAGTTAACCATACATTGAGATGGATGCCAGGCATTTAGAGTAAGTGCTTGGATTGGCTAATCTATTTTCATTGGGTTGTCATGGTAGGACTTGAACAATTTCAGAACTTACTGAATGTGAATAATGGCTAGATTTTCCTCATTTCTTTGCATGAGAATTTGGCAGCATTGATTTAAGATGGTTTGAGGGTGGGGTGGGGGTGATGCCTGCCTTTGCTCAGAATTTTTTTCTGCTGTCATTTAACTCAATTTCTCCTAGTTCTGGTCAATGGCAACAACACATCACTCTGATATCCTTTTATATATGTGTTGACAGCTTTGATGTTTCCACTTTGTCTTCCTATTTCCCCCAGACCAAGCACATACAGTTCTCTTAACCTTCCCACACAGACCTTATTTTGTAAATTTTCTACCATCCTGTTTTGCTTCAAAGCTTCCCATCAGTTTTCCTTTAAAGAAAACCCATAAAGAAAATCAAAAGGGAAAATATATCTTTATAGCTTCTTTTATCTACTTCATTTTTCTTATTTGACCATTATCAGGAATAGTATACAAAAAAGAAATAAACCTAATATCTAAGCCAGCAGCTGATCTTGCCTTGTGTTGTGCAATAGCATGGCTAAGTCAGGTGCTTCTTTCTGAAAACATTACTACTAATGTTGGTAGACAGCACATTGTCTTGGATCTACTCTGTATGATGTAGATATAAACAGGAGTATGAATGACAGGTCTTTTTCTTTAACTTTAGCTCAGATAAATACAAGATAGGGTAGAATTGGCAGTTGAGGGAAACTGCTAGGGGAGGGAGGGGCACACCTCCTCAATACCTGCATAATCAACGTTTGTATACCTAACTCTGAATTGTACCCCACATCTTAAAAAAAATACAAGATAACCCTAAAAAAATACAAGATAACCTTACAATCAAGCTTTATCAAGGCATCCCTGGAAGACTAAACAAATTTTGAAGCCACTCTAGTATTTTACCTCATGTTGAGTCTTGCCTGGAATCTCACCTCAAGATTGAATTACCTACAATGAAAAAGTTTTAAATATCTATACACTCTCCATTCATTATTTAGTTCTTGGATATTGTGTCCAATATTGAAATTATAAGGTGTTGATCTCTGAGGATGAGGTGTTGGTTGTTTTTTCTCTTTTATTTATTCACTTTAATAGGAATGCTAAGTAATTCTCCTGTGTCCAGATATTATGTTGTTGTATTTGTCTAATATAGCTTTATCAGCAAAAGTAGGTGAAAATATAAAATAATGTATTTTTTGACAAAATCAGTGTTTTTAATGTTGCTTTATCTAGAACTGGCATTACCATTATTGACTTTCTCCACTAGAGATTTTAAGATCTCTCAGAATAAGGTATTTTTTTTTCATTTCTCATTTCCAAGAGTATGCAAGAGTGGCAAGCAAAATATTTTATTTTAATTATAATTACTAGTGTGCCTTCAAAAATGGGTTAGTATAAAACAATTTCAAATTTAGTTTGAATTGATACAATGACATACAGAAAAATGAAAAGTCAATTTGGGAATTGATTTACAGGAAAATATCTCCTTCCCTTGTTTTACCACTCCTCAAAAATACAGAGAAGTGAAAACTTACAATTTACGTGATGTGCTATATACCTATGTATAAATCTAGAAGGTGTTTTTTCTCCAATTTAGTACCAATAAAGCTCTGAATAGTCTTTGTTAACTTATTTGAATGCTATGCAATAAAAAAAATGTAAAAGTAAAAAACAAACTTATGCTATTTTTTCAAGGTTCTGTATCATTTTGCTTACCTTTATATTACATTATATTCTATTTATTTGTCTGCTTGTTTGTTTATCTGTTTGTTTGTTTTGAGTCAGGGTCTCACTCTGTTGTCCAAGCTGGATGGAGCGCAGTGGCATGATCATGATTCACCGCAACTTTTAACCCCTGGGCTCAAGTGATCCTCTTGAGTCAACCTCTCGAGTAGCTGGGCCTGCAGGTGTGTGCCAGCACACCAGGTTATTTTTTAAATTTTTTTTGTAGAAATGAGGTCTTGCTGTGTTGCCCAGACTGGTCGAGAACTCCTGGGCTCAAGCAATTCTCCCAACTCCACCTCTTCTACCAAAGTGCTGGGATTATAGGCATGAGTTGCCACATGTGGTCCTTTATATTACATTTTAAAATTTTTAGCATATAGAACACATCCAGGCTGGGCTCGGTGGCTCAGCCTGTAATCCCGTGCTTTGGGAGGCAGAGATGAGCGGATTGCCTGAACCCGCGGGTTCGAGACCAGCCTGGGCAACTTGGCGAGACTTCATCTCTGCAATAAGTCAAAAATCAGCCGGGCGTGGTAGCGCGCACCTGTAGTTCCAGCTACTCGGAAGGCTGAGGCGGAAGGATTGCCGGAGTCCAGCAGGTCGAGACTGTAGTGGCCGGGAGCGGCCACGTCACTCCAGTCTGGGTGACAGAGTGAGACTCCAACTTGGAAAAAAAAAAAACAGAACATATCCAGATAATATGGTAGTAGGGCAGAAATATGACCTTTTAGAGGACCACACTGCAGCAGTTCCCCCCCCATCAATGCCTAAAATTCCATTAATAAGATAGATTTGCTTATTTTTCTATCATAGATGAGGTTTAAAATACAAACACTTTGGAAGGGGTTATATATTGACTTCAGTTTGTGTGAGAATGAATGAGTAGCTTAGATCCCTTCTTGAATGTTTGTTTTCAAAGAAAGAAGTAAAGGGGAAAATAGCCAAAAGAAATAAATCATCACAAGTGTGAAAAAATAGTGAGAAGAGGTTAAAGGCACCAAGTTGCTTTTTTGCCTATTTCACATTTCAATGAAAACCACTCTAATGAAGACCCTCTACCCGAGCTGACCTGGTACATTTTCACTCTACTTAGACTCTCAAGGAGTGTTGCCAGGGGTAAGAAGAAACCTGCTTCTAAGTGTTTATTTTTAAAATAGAATTGTTTGAATATCATACTATTAAACACAAGCCGGTGTGCCATCTGGGACAGCCTGACCCACTATATAAATTCTAGGATTTGGTGACAGGAAGATTCTCTTTCTATTTGATGTTACTATAGACACTGGTACTAGAATATTTTTCCAATAATGAATAGAATCTTGTCCTAGTTGTTTACTTATCAGGAGCAACTTGACTGCTTTCTAAAGATCACTGTGACACAGTAAATGTTACAAAAGATAAGACAAATTGTCAGAAGGAAACGGTTTAAAGACTGAGCTTCTATCAGTCACTGAAAATAAAAATTAAAATTAAATCGGTATACATAATTTTAGTATGTACAAAATGCCAAATTTGATTGCATGCTGAACTTAACATCCTCATGGGATTGTATTCTGGTTACTAATTTTTGTTATTGCAAATATAATATTTTAAAATTTAACTTTTTGGCTATCTGATTAAAAGCTGCAAATATTAAGTTGTCTCATATTAGTCTTAACACAGTCTTATCTAATCATTTCTAAAATCATCAAGGATAAAGAGAATAATTGACTTCCTTAATCGTACTCCCTCTAGCCCAAGGGAACATATTAATGGTTCAATTTTCCATTTTAAAATTTTAGAAAAATCTTTTAATGATCTCAAAATTGGAATTTAATTTTTAAAATAATCTTTTCTTATTTTATCATTTAATTGCTTTATTTCACATATACATCTATTTGCTTACTCATTTTTGAAAATGTGCTCTAGTTATTCCATTAGGAGCTGCAGAGGCAAGGGTGAATAACACATGCATTCAGTTCTCAATGACTTGCAGTCTTTGAGAGAAAACATTTAAGAAAATCATTCAATCATTCTACCATATTAAGTGTTTACAAAAAAATGCACGAATCTTCCTGGAAGAAAGTGTAGGAGTAAAGGCATCAAATTCAGCCCAGGTGTAGTGAAAAAATATGCAAAGTGAGGGGATGTAAATGAAGTTCCCATCTTGAAAAACAAATGCAAATAATGAATGCAGACCAGTTGGAAGGTTACTACGGTAGTACAAGTGAGCAATGGTAGTATGATTCATTCTATGGTGATACTTCAGTTAGAGAAACTTAAATTGAGATTTTTTGGTAATATATTCACTAATATTAATCAATTGGATTCTAGTGGCACATATTTTTAGTTAAGCCATACAATCATAAATAAGCTAAATTTAGAATCTGGGATTCTAGTATTTGTCAGGAAACAGTATGATACATTATTGGCAGCAATTTTCATTATAAAATAGGGATTATAGTATGAATACTTTCCCAGAAATTCAATTATAATTAGTAATCATTTATTAGTATTTGTAAGTTCAAAAACTATAAATCTATATTTTCCCCAATAACTGGTAAGATGGCTTTGAATGACTAGCAGATGAATTGCAGCTTTCCTTTGCTTCTGTCCTATTGAGCTACTTATGTTGGAATATTTTATTAAATGTAATTTGGACCCTAGGACAGTTAAAACTTTAAATAAACAAGTTTATTTATAGAAAAATAAAGTTTAGTATATTTAGAAAATCTCACCATGTTGTTCAAATACAAGTAGATAAACTAATTATAAATAACTTAATAAGCCAAAGTACAAGGATAGTATTAAAAAATAACTCCTACCTCTTAATAAAAATAATTTAATATATATGTAAATTGATGAAGACAGAATGAAGTAAGAGAGTGAGAGAAAAACAGAGTTTTGCAGGCACTCTTAATACCAAATTATATAACGCTAAATAAATGTATTGATTTTTAAATCTTGACAATGTTACCAAGAAAAAGAAAATTGAAGTGAAACTAAAAACATTGCTGAGCTTTTCACAATTAACTCTTCATCCTAGAAACAAAACAAAACAAAACAAAAACTGTAGGTAGATCTTTGGAAAATTCAGGCTTCTGGAAGCTTTACCATCTGACAGTTATTTCTTCACCTAGAAAAAGATGTGCTTAATAATTATCTGTGTTCCTTGAACATGGCATTTCAAATTTTTAACTATTTTGTTTTATCACCTATTTATTTCTGCATCAATAAAAACACCTTAAAGCAAAACCTGACACTTTATTATTTCTCACAGTTATGTCAGTTGTCTGGGTTATTGTTCTACTAGTTCACCTGGGACTCACATATGTGACATTCAGCTGGAGGATCAGTCTAACAAGTTTCTTCCTTTGGTTATCTTTCCTATGGCTTCAGAGTCAGCCTGGAATTTCTCAGCAGGTAGCATCTGAAGTTTAAGACTGTGATCCCCAACGTGCAAACACTTATCAAGCCTCCCTTTGTATCATGTTTGCTCAAGCAAGTCACATGGCTAAGCCCCTAGACAATGAGAGGGACCACCTAAAAGCAAGAACAGTGGAGGTAGGATTTGTTGGAAAACCATTAATTACACAATCTACTTACATTTAAAATGTATACATTCTAATTAGCTTTTAAAGTAAAATAAATAAATTCTGCATTTTTGTCACTTAAAAAAATTACCCTATAAAGTGATTTGAGTTCTCCAGGGTATATTCCCAGTAGGGGGATCGCGGGGTCATATGGGAGGTTGGTGTTTAGAGCTCTTAGGAATCGCCACACTGCTTTCCACAGAGGTTGCACTAGTTTACACTCCCACCAACAGTGTAGAAGTGTTCCCTTTTCACCACACCCTCTCCAGCATCTGTTATTTTTTGAGTTATTGATAATTGCCATTCTGACTGGAGTTAGGTGATATCTCAGTGTGGTTTTGATTTGCATCTCCCTGATGATTAGTGAGGTTGAACACTTCTTCATGTGTCCGTTGGCTGCTCGGATGTCTTCCTTTGAGAAGTGTCTGTTCATATCCTTTGCCCATTTTATAATGGGGTTGTTTGTTTTTTTCTTTTCTGCAC